>SKCR01003121.1:0-240201 GCA_019454045.1 Zanthoxylum bungeanum
ATATCAGATCAATTTGCCAGGTACGGCACTCCGGGTGGGGAAATATTAGATCAGTTTTGCCAGGTACAACACTCCGGGTATGGAGATATCAGATCAATTTTGCCAGGTACGGCACTCCGGGTGGGGAAATATTAGATCAGTTTTGCCAGGTATGGCACTCCGGGTATGAAGACATTTCTGCGACACCCTAAGTACGGGGTTAGCACTCAGACATTTGTGGCACTCTAGGTACGGGGTTTAGCACGCCGAGAATGGCACTGTGGACTACCGCGACACCCTAGGTACGGGGTTTAGCACGCCGGGAATGGCATTATGACATTGTGGACTACCGCGACACCCTAGGTACTGGGTTTAGCACGCCGAGAATGGCACTGTGGACTACCGCGACACCCTAGGTACGGGGTTTAGCACGCCGGGAATGGCATTATGACATTGTGGACTACCGCGACACCCTAGGTACGGGGTTTAGCACGCCGCATGAATGGCACTGTGGACTACCGCGACACCCTAGGTACGGGGTTTAGCACGCCGGGAATGGCATTATGACATTGTGGACTACCGCGACACCCTAGGTACGGGGTTTAGCACGCCGGGAATGGCATTATGACATTGTGGACTACCGCGACACCCTAGGTACGGGGTTTAGCACGCCGAGAATGGCACTGTGGACTACCGCGACACCCTAGGTACGGGGTTAGCACGCCGGGAATGGCATTATGACATTGTGGACTACCGCGACACCCTAGGTACGGGGTTTAGCACGCCGGGAATGGCATTATGACATTGTGGACTACCGCGACACCCTAGGTACGGGGTTTAGCACGCCGAGAATGGCACTGTGGACTACCGCGACACCCTAGGTACGGGGTTTAGCACGCCGGGAATGGCATTATGACATTGTGGACTACCGCGACACCCTAGGTACGGGGTTTAGCACGCCGAGAATGGCACTGTGGACTACCGCGACACCCTAGGTACGGGGGGTTTAGCATGCCGGGAATGGCATTATGACATTGTGGACTACCGCGACACCCTAGGTACGGGGTTTAGCACGCCGGGAATGGCATTATGACATTGTGGACTACCGCGACACCCTAGGTACGGGGTTTAGCACGCCGAGAATGGCAATGTGGACTACCGCGACACCCTAGGTACGGTGTTTAGCACGCCGGGAATGGCATTATGACACTGTGGACTACCGCGACACCCTAGGTATGGGGTTTAGCACGCCGAGATGGCACATTATCAATTTGGTTCGGAGTAGCAGGCAAACCAGGTGGCAGCTGGCGAGCCAGGTAAGCAAAGATGCATTGCACGAACTTTGATAGAATTGTCACTGACACACACTGAACAAATCCCATCAAAGTGGGGGCGACTGTAGGCATTGCATTTTTGCATACCAAACCCGATGAAGAGTCTTATAAGGAGGCACCGCCTTTTAGTCGTGGAGTTCGCGGAAAGCGGTCAAAGGAAAGGTGAAGTCAAGAGATAATACGTTTCGGAATTAATTTGCTAAGTTCGCTCAGAGTTTGCTTGCTGAATGTTCGTTTCAAAGCGTATCTACAACCCAAAAATCACCGCAAACCCCTCTAAGCCCACCTAAGCACCTAAACCCACATCCAAAGCCCATGAAACCAAAATAGATCAAACACCAAGCCCACCACCCATGAGGCCCACGACCATGACACCAAAATTCACCCTTCTTACACTATTCAAACATGATTTATCCTTCACCAATTTATTTTACACCTTTGATCTCACCTTTTACCTTGACACCTAATTTCCAAGGCATTATTAGATCAACCCCACATCATTTAGCCATCAAGCCCCACGCCCATCACAATCCCCTCTCATTTTCTTCATTTTCCATCACTTTTTTTGAATTTTCAACAAAGGATCACAATTATACATTACCTTCCTTCCATTTCCAAACAAAACTTGTCATTTCATTTCCTTTCCTTTCAACCTTTATTGAATTTTCAACAAAGGATCACAATTATACATTACCTTCCTTCCATTTCCAAACAAAACTTGTCATCAAATTGATTACCTTTCATTATCACTTGCCAATCTCATTAATGCCCTCCATTTGCCTATTTAAACCCTCATTTTTCTGCCTTGAAAAAGAGGATACACATCAAGAAAAGATTAAGCATTCTGGAGATCACAAACAGCCCTCTATCCTCTCTATATCCTCACGTCCAAAGCCTTCATACAGCCCCTTAATTCCCCCTAGAAGTCACGCCTCAAGTCAGCCATCCATACAGCCCCTCCTCACGCCTCAAGTCAGCCATCCATACAGCCCCTCCTCACGTCTCAAGTCAGCCCTCCATACAGCCCCTAGTCACGCCTCAAGTCACGCCCTAGTCACGCCTCAAGGCACGCCCAAGTCACAGCCCCCTTGATCACGCATTTTGTCCTCCAAATCAGCTCTAATATTCAAGCAACTCACTGTCATCCACTGCCCTCTGAACCAGCGCATAAACAGCCCTCTACTGCCCCTCTATAGCTCACGCAAAACAGCCCCATTTAACCTCTGAAACTTGCACCCAAATCATCCTCATTTTAGCCCCTAAACCAGTGCACAAACTGCCTTAAATACTCTCCAAAATTCGCCCAAAAACAGCAGCTCAAAAGCCTTCAAAACAGCCCCCAAAGTCACCAAAACAGTGAGCAAAAACTGCACTTGAAGATCCTTGAATAAACCAAGCAAACGGCAGTCCAATAACCCTCAAAATTCACCAAAACAACCCATAATTCACTGCCAACCAGTGAGCCAAGTGTGGAGACCTGAAACGCAGCGAAAGCGGACTCAAAACAGCGAACGAAGCGGTAAAGCAGTGAGCAAAACACTAAAACAGCGAACCGGCGTGATTGTGGTGATTTAGCCTTTCTGACGGCCGGTGTAACGCGTCTCCGAGCAACGACAAAAAAGGTTAGACCTGAGGGTTTATATTACAGAATTTTCTCACATAAAATAATGATTTAAAAATGTATTTTATGATATTTTAGCATGAGTAGTTAACTTGGCATGTCGTTTAGGATTAATTCACATGAAATAATGACTTAGAATGGTTATTTGAGCATGTTATTAGAATTAGTTTACATGAAATGATGAATTAGTGTATGATGTGATTTTAGGTGTGAATGAAATATGTGTTCTTTCTTGTGGTATATTGGATGGAAATCCGGACATAAATTCCACAGCCGAATCCGAATGGACGGTATTATGGTTTGCACTCGGGATATAATGCCCCGTATCACTTGAAGGATTCACGTATTTCATTTTACCCAACTTGTATTTGAGCATGATTAGGTTGCTAGAATGTTATTTTATTTCAAGCATGTTTTAGTTATTTACCTTTTGTATTAGGAATTTAAATTAAGGCATATTCAGATTACTATGTATGTAGCATGTTTGATGTGTGATGTCGGATGTTTGCCGTTATGAAAAGTTTACTGTTGAAGCATGCAAACCTAGAATTTAGACTACTTTGACCAACATGTATGTTGAGTAGACTTGGTTAATATTGCACAAATCCATTCATTACAAACGACATAAGTAAGGGACCATTCCGAACCCAACGGTTTGAGGTCTTCCCTTGCGAGGGGTGAGTGCGGCCTTAAATCATTTTCCGGTTCACACCGGGTGGCGACTCCATTACTCTCCGGTTTAGTCCTCCGTGGGTTACTCCATACTCCCAACTAGGCCCTGAGTCTAGAACAGCATGCGTCGCCCAGTTTCTGTGTCCTACACCCACATCAGCAACTTTCTGGAAGTTTGCGGCACTTTCAATTACAACCGAGAAGCTGAAGAAGCAATGAGACTGCGGGTTTTAACATACTCCTTGAAGGACAGAGCTAAAGCTTGGCTACATTCACTACCAGCAGGTTCCATCAAAACTTGGAACACTTTAGCCACAAAATTTCTTGCAAAGTACTTTCCACCAGCCAGAACTGGAAAGCTGAGGAATGACATCACATCATTTGTACAACAAGACTCGGAAACTCTCTACGAAGCTTGGGAAAGGTACAAAGATTTGCTCCGAAAATGTCCTCACCATGAGATTCCAAAATGGTTTCAAGTCCAAACTTTCTATAATGGACTTTCTGGACTGATGAGAACCACAATCAATGCTTCTGTTGGAGGAGCTTTGATGGCAAAAGGATAAGATCAAGCCTGGGACCTAATCGAAGAAATGGCCAACAATAATTCCTTGTAGCCAACAGAAAGGAGCATGATCCAGAGAATTGCAGGAATTTATGAAAGTGGAGCCAATACAGCAGTCAACGCCAAGCTGGATCAGATATGCAAATTTATGGAGACTCTTACCACTGGACCCACAAGTTCACCATATGGAGGAGCACCAGAACCAAACCAACTTGAAGAGACGGTGAATTATTTCAATAATTTCAACAGACAGAGGAACAATCCATATTCCAACACCTACAACCCAGGGTGGAGGAATCATCCGAATTTTTCATGGAGCAACAATTCAGGGCAAAAGAACAATCCACCACCTGGATTCCAACAGCAGAACTATCCACCACATGGATTCCAGCAACATAACAAATGCCAGGAACAGGCAAATGAACCAGGAATAGCAGAAGTGCTGGCTCAATTAAAAAAGTACGATGCTATATTTCAGAGCCAATCTGCTTCCATCAAAACACTGGAGAATCAAATCGGAAAACTGGCCAATGCTCACAGTTACAGACCGCCAGGTAATCTTCCCAGTAACACAGAACCAAATCCAAGGAACCGAGGGAAGGAGTAATGTCAAGCCATCACCTTGAAAAGCGGTACTGAGATCGACAAAGATATTGGAATCAAGGCAATAATTGAGGAAGTTCCAAAAGATGCAGTTCCACGGATGGAGGAAAAAGAAGCAAAGGAAAAAGAAAAAGATTAGATCACTCCACCTCCACCTTTTCCACAGCGACTTCAGAAAAACAAACTGGACAAGCAGTTTGCTCGATTCCTGGAGGTGTTCAAAAAGATGCACATCAACATTCCATTTGCAGAAGCCTTGGAAGAAATGCCCAGCTATGTAAAATTCATGAAAGACATTCTTTCACGAAAACAAAGATTGGGAGATTACGAGACAGTAGCATTGATGGAAGAATGCAGTGCCATCATTCAGAGGAAACTTCCCTCAAAGTTGAAAGATCCTGACAGTTATATTGTCCCATGCACCATTGGAGAACACTATATCGGTAAGGCTTTATGTGACTTAGGTGCAAGTGTTAATTTGATGCATTTTTCTATTTACAGGAAACTACAAATTGGAGAAGCAATGCCTACCTCAGTCTCATTATAACTTGCTGATCGAACGCTCGCATTTCCAATAGGTGTTGTTGAAGATGTGCTGGTCAAAGTCGACAAACTCATTCTTCCAGCAGATTTCATTATCCTTGACATGGAAGAAGACAAAGATGTACCTATCATCCTTGGAAGACCATTCTTAGCGACATGACGAACTGTGATTGATGTATAAAAAGGAGAACTAACTATGAAAGTTCAGGACCAAGAAGTTACTTTCAATGTTTTCAAAGCCATGAAATTCCCGAGTGATGAAAAGGAAGAAGAATGTTTCAGAATTGATGTTGTTGATAGTATCGTTCAGGATAGTGATACAACCCCCACGAACAAACTTGAAGCTTGCATCACCAACATGAATGACAATGAACTAGATGCTGAAATCCTGGAATGTATCAACTACATTGACAAACCATTCCGATTCAAATCGACACCACAAGTGGAAAGCCTGGAACTGCCAAAAAAAGATCGAATCAAGCCTTCGATTGAAGAACCACCACAACTGGAGCTGAAGTTACTACCGAGCTATCTCAGGTATGCATTTCTTGGAAACTCTTCTGAATTACATGTTATTATTTATTCTTTACTAACATTGGAGCAGGAAGAAAAGTTACTGAGAGTGTTATGAGAACACAAAACAGCCATTGGCTGGACTATAGCAGACATTCGAGGCATTAGTCCATCATTTTGCATGCACAAGATCCTAATGAACGATGAGTACAAACCCATAGTAGAGCATCAACAGAGACTTAATCCAATCATGAAGGAAGTCATGAAGAAAGAACTCATCAAATGGTTGGATCCTGGCATCATTTACCCCATCTCAGACAGCATTTGGGTGAGTCCTATGTAGTGTGTGCCAAAGAAAAGAGGAATCACTGTAGTCACAAATGAAAAGAACGATCTAATTCCAACAAGAACAGTGACTGGATGGAGAGTATGCATAGACTACCGAAATCTGAACAAAGCCACGAGGAATGACCATTTTCCGCTGCCATTCATTGATCAAATGATGGACAGATTGGCGGGACATGAGTTCTATTTCTTTCTGGACGGATATTCAGGGTACAATCAGATTGCTATCGCCCCAGAAGATCAGGAGAAAACCACTTTTACATGTCCATACGATACTTTTGCTTTCCGCAGGATGCCATTTGGATTATGTAATGCCCCTGCCACTTTTCAGCGTTGCATGATGGCCATCTTCTCAGACATGCTGGAGCAGAGTATGGAGGTATCCATGGATGATTTTTCTGTGTTTGGAAACTCTTTTGACCACTGCTTGCAAAATTTGAAACAAGTGTTACAAAGATGTGAAGATACAACCTGGTACTCAACTGGGAGAAATGCCACTTCATAGTGCAGGAAAGTATTGTTCTTGGACACCGGATCTCACAAAAGGTAATCGAGGTAGACAAAGCAAAGATCGAAACAATTGAGAAATTACCTCCACCAACATCAGTCAAAGGGATTCGGAGTTTTCTTGGACATGCAGGTTTTTACAGGAAATTTATCAAAGACTTTTCCAAGATTGCTAAACCTCTATGCAATCTTCTGTTGGGTTTCTAAAGTGTCCCAAGATCAATTTAAGCAAGAAATAATATGAATACAAGAAGAAGTATATCGAAAATATACTTACATCGAACGGATTTTGGATGCGTTGATAACAAAAAGTTTTTCCTTTGAGAAGTCTCCAAGCTTCATTTTGAATGTGTTGAATCCAAGCTCCAAGCTTTGATTTGAGATTCCAAGCTCAAAGGTTGGTTTCCCTATCACCTTGAATGATTCGGCCAAGAGAGAAAAATAGGGAGAGAGAGAGCTTTTTCAATATTTTGTGTTTTGTTTTCTAAAAACCCTTATACCAAAAGTCTCACAAATTTTGGTATATGCTTTTCCAAAAAGAAAAACAAATATTTGGAGGGCAAGTGGCATTACTTGCTCTCAACTACTCCCATCACTCAAAAAAGTGACTTGTATCACATCACTCAAAGTTGATGTGACTTCCATCACAAATGTGACTTGCGATGTGACTTGTGGGCCCCACTTTAATTCAAAATGCGAGTGGGCCAGCAAACACATTCCGGGCTCGGGTTCGTTAATTCAGAATTAAGGAATTTCCCGTTGCGACGTAATTAAATCAAATTTAATTAAATAATATGCCTAGAAAAATTACTATTCATATCGCTCGCGAATTAATTCTAAATTAATTCGTTTCCCGAATAAAATCCAATTTTAATTCCGCGTCGAAATCTAATTTCGTTTTATATATCGAATAATTATTTTATCGATTAATTCTAAATTAATCGTTCTCTCTCTTCAAATAGTATTTTATCCTAGATAAAATCTCTCCACAATTAATCATAGATTCATTATGTTCGAATCATACGTCATCGGTGAATCTTCGGGAAGCGACCCATGAGATCCCTGGATATGTTGGCAGTAAATCCGGTCGTCGGACTATCCAAACACGTACGTACCTCTTACTACGTTTTTACCGATTTACGAGACATGGTTGGCTTTTAGCAAAGTACCGTGCCTACCCAATTCTCCAGAAATATTCTTAAAGGAATATTTAATCTATGTCAGGCGTAGTATACATAGTATTACGTATTACGATCTAGTACCGGATGTCACATGCAATGCCTGGGGCTGGAATAGTGTCTGCCCCGTACGAAGCATATATCGGATCACAAGCAACTAGTCTCTTTAATCGGATAATCATGACCTTGTCATATTAACCCGATGGTTGCAACCAATTAGAGTACCAGTTCTGTATCCCTGCGTGATCATCATCTCCATATGACTGAAGTGATACTTCCGACTTGACATCACACCCAATACACTACGATTCTAATAAACCCAGAAGAGGCGTACACAGAACCTGTTAAACTCCTGGACGACCAAAACCAAAGCGTATTGATTGTCGTAAGTACTAGCGATGCAAGTCTCAGGCTAAGACCAAATACACCTACCCTGATGCGGATTCCCATAGACACATAGTCATACTACCAATGGGATTCCGCGGGGTCTATCCAGAGCGAAGCTGTTTCCGTACCATCGGTAAACACAACCTCTTATAACACTTGCATAAGTATCCAATACTTAAATTTATGAGAACTATGTCGTTACGCTTCCATAACACGCACAAGTGCAATACTAGTCTATTCCGCATTATCGATGTGCAGTCTCGATAATACTATGACTAGGGATATTTAATGATTAAACCTTTATGGATTGATATTGTCTCATATCTAATAATCCAGAACTAATCATAAGGATTTTTATCATTTATATATTTAAGTAATCAAATTACAAAATGATAAAATGCAATTTCCATTGTCACATAGTTAATTTGTAAAAAAACCACAATGTCTTTTACAAATAGTGACGCTATGGGTCATAATTGTCCAACAATCTCCCACTTGGCCTATAGCCAGTCACTCAAGCATCTAACACCTGAACTATGTACATGTCGCTCAAACTTTTGCTGAGGAATAGCTTTCGTCAGCGGATCTGCAATGTTGTCATCTGATGCGACCTTCTCGATCTTCACATCACCACGATGTATGATCTCACGAATCAGATGGAAACATCGAAGAACATGCTTGGATCGTTGATGAGACCGCGGTTCCTTAGCCTACACTATAGCCCCATTATTGTCACAATACAATGGAACGGGCTCAGCTAATAACGGAACTACTCCTAATATAATTAGGAATTTACAGATCCAAACTGCCTCTTTTGTTACTTCAGCTGCAGTAATGTACTCCGCCTCTATTGTTGAATCGGCAACAGTCTCTTGCTTGGAAGATTTCGAGCTTACTGCTCCGTTATTCAAACAAAATATGTACCCGGATTACGACTTACAGTCATCTTTATCGGTTTGGAAACTTACGTCAGTAAACCTTGTTACCTCAAGTTGTCAATCTCCATAGATTAAGAAAGCATCCTAGTTCGTCTAAGATACTTTAGGATACTCTTAACCGCCATCCAGTGACCATCACCTGGATCGGCCTGATAGCGACTACACATGCTCAATGCATATAGAGACATCAGGTCGCGTACATATCATGGCATACATGATCGATTCGAATGCCGAGGCGAACCGGATCCGACTCATGTTGTCTCTCTCATCTTGAGTTTTAGGACACATCTCCTTAGATAGAGTGACGCCATGTGACACTGGCAATAATCCCTTCTTGGACTGATCCATGTTGAATCTCTTCAAAACTTTGTCAATGTACGTGCTCTGGGAGAGTCCAAGCAGCTTTCTAGATCTATCCTAGTAGATCTTTATTCCCAGAATAAAGGCTGCTTCTCTCAGATCCTTCATGGAGAATTTTAATGAAAGCCAAGCTTTCACCGATGTTAACCTGGGAATGTCATTGCCAATAAGCAATACATCATCAACGTAAAGGACAATGAATGTCAGTGCGCTCCCACTAACCTTCTTATATACACAAGGATCATCCTCGTTTTGAATGAAATCATATTCTTTTATGATCTCATCAAAACGTTGGTTCCAAGAATGCGATGCTTGCTTCAATCCATAAATGGATCGATTTAACTTACAAACCTTTTTTGCAAGTCTTGGTACGACAAAACCGTCAGGCTGTTGCATATAAACATCCTCCAAAAGGTTTCCGTTAAGGAAAGTGATTTTGATGTCCATCTGCCATATCTCGTAATCGAAATATGCAGCAATAGCAAGCATTATCCGAATGGATTTAATCATGGCAATAAGTGATTCGTCGTAATCGACACCATGTCATTGATGATACCCTTTCGCTATAAGCCTAGCTTTGTACGTTTCTACGTTGCCATCCATGTCAGTCTTCTTCTTGAAGACCCATTGCAACCAATAGGCTTTACGCCTTCTGGTGCATCAACCAGTGTCCAAACTTGGTTGGTGTACATAGAATCCATTTCGGAATTCATGGCATTTTGCCATAAACCGGAGTCGATACCTTGTATCGCTTCCTCATACGTAGCTTGTTCGTCTTCCTCAATAAGATTAATATCCACATGAGGTGAGATCAGAAACCATACCTCTCAGGTTTTTTTTCTGACTCCTCCGACCTACGCGGTTATTGTGTATTCGAAGATTGTGGTACAATCTCATCCCTGATGGACTGTTCATGTTCGTTAAGGATTCTGTGCCAGGAACGTATCACTCTGATTTTCATCGAGTTCTACTTTCCTCCCACTTATCACTGCATTTAGGAATTCTTCTCAAGGAAACACGCATGAAGAGCAACAAATAATAGTTCTCTTGTGGGTGATAGAAGTAATATCCTTTTGTTTCCCTAGGATATCCAAAAAAAAAGGCATAGGCATTTATCCGATTTGGGTTCTATTTTGTACCTTCCAAACGTTTGACGTATGCCCAGCATCCCCAAATCTTCAGGAATGAGAAATCTGGTTTTTCCTGTCCATATTCATACGGAGTCTGTTGAACAGACTTTGACGGAACCTTATTCAAAATAAGTATTGCACTGTTCAATGCATATCCCCAGAAGGAAATAGGTGCTCTGTGCGACTCATCATAGACCTTACCATGACTAACAAAGTTTTGTTTCTCCGTTCGGACACCGTTTAATTGCGGTGTTCCTGGAGGAGTCCACTGTGAAAGAATACCATATTCTTTCAAGTAATCGGAAGAAAATCATTGCTTAAGTATTCGCCACCACGGTCCGACCGTAAAGTCTTAATATTTTTGCCGGTCTGTTTTTCTACTTCGTGTCGAAACTCTTTGAATTCTCAAAGGTTTCCGACTATGCCTCATAAGATACACATAACCATAACGCGATGCATCATCCGTAAAAGTTACGAAGTAATTCCTATCCACCTCTAGCCTGGCTAGACATGGGCTATATACGTCAATATGAACGAGGCTAACAGTTCAGTGGCACGTACACATTTACCGCTAAAAGGTGATTTAGGCATTTTACCTAACAAACAAGATTCGCAGACGTCATATGAATTTGGATCAAATCCGTCCAAGTACCCACTCTGCGAAAGTGTGGATATACGTTTCTTGTTTATGTGTCCCAGACGACAATGCCACATATAGGTTTCATCATTGTTACTTACTTTAAGCCTTTTGTTTGTTACATTATATGTTTGAGATTGATTATATTCAAAATATAAAGACCATTTTTCATCAGCAGTGCAAATTTCCATATCATTTTTATACATAAAACACCCAGTGTTTCTAAATAAAAAGTATACCCACATTGGACTAACATAGATACAGAAATAATATTCCTAGTCAAACTAGTACATAATAACAGTCTGTAAGTTTAAGTACATGCCCCGATGGCAGTTCCAAAACAAAAGTGCCAACGGCCAAAACGGCGACTCGTGTCATATTTCCAATGCGGAGGTCAATCTCTCCTGAGGCCAGTCTCCAGCTAATCTGCAGATCATGCACATCAGTACATATACGAGTACCACAACCAGAATCAAAAATCCAATTTTTAAAACTAGTAGTAGACATGTTTATTTCTATAACAAACATACATGAACCTGGTGCCTTGCCCGCTTTGATTTCCTTCATGTGTGCCTTGTACTCGCGGCAGTCACACTTCCAGTGACCCCGCTTCCCGCACTGCAGACATACATCTTGGGATTTGTTCTTACCCTTCCCATAAGGTTTTGACGATTTGGCCTTGCCTTTCTTCTTCTTCTTCTTCTTTACACCTCCAGTCGCCTTGGTCAAGCCCTCGGAGTCTGAGATGTTGAAGCGAAGTACGCCTCGCGCTTCTTGCTCTTTTGAAGCTCTTTTTCTGCTTCGCGCAGTGTGGACATCAACTCTCCAAGAGTTTGTTCTTGGTTCATCATATTGTAGTTCATGATGAACCCACTCCAAGTGTCAGGGAGAGACTGTAAGATCAAATCTATTCAAGTCTCAGCCTCAAAGACAATACCCATCTGTCCCAGCTGCTCAATGTTAGCAATCATCTGTGACACATGGTGCTCAACAGAGACGTACCCTCTGACATGCGAGTGCGGAAGAGCTTCTTTTGCAACTCATATCTTTGCGATCTAAGATTAGATCGGTAAAGATCATGCAACTTCGCCATCATATTATAGGGATCCAATCCCTTGTTTTGAAGATGGAATTATTGAGTCATAGCAGTAAGCATTATAGATTGAGCGGTGATTGTCATCGGTATGAGTCTTCCAAAGCTCTAGCTCAACTATCTGATCAGATCTAGGCTTAGGCCCAAGAGGTCTCTCTATAGTGTAGAGTAACTTCTCGGATCTCAGGACAATCCTGAGATTCATGTCCCAATCTTGAAAGTTTGTGCCATTAAAGACATTGTCGCCCATGATAATATCTCTAATGCTTAACTTTCCTGTCATCTTAATTGCAATAGTCAAACTATTCAATTAACGATGTATAGGTACAGTCTAACTATTACAAGAAAAATAATAAAATATTAGTCCAACTAATAAATATAATTGACGAAATAATTTGAAAGCGCGTAAAGCCAAGTATTTGAACGAAATTGCAAATTCAATACTAGCCTCCCACTATTTTTCGGCGAGCCTCTAACCCTCTGTTGAGTACTCGGGAAACTTAGTTTCCTAGTGGGCTAGGATCCCGTTAAATAACACACAACCTTGACTTTGACCAACAAGCTGTATGATATTTAACTAGGTAGATCTCTAAGATCAATTGGATCTCATCCAATTCCTAGATCCGGTAGGTGGACCTCCAAGTCCGAAACATATATACAATATATATGCCAATATATCAAATATATTTTCCTAACCTTTTCCTCTTAATCAACTAAGCCTTGGCTTTGGCTCAACAAGCTTAATGATTCCAGTTAAGCGGGACCCATTGACTTTGGAAAGCTTCATAATCGATGTCGATGAACAAGATGTGATCTTTACTTTGGCCAAAAATCACAACTTGGGCAAGACATACGATATGGAACAAAGCCTTCATGATTCAAACACATCCGCGATGGACAAAGGTATTGACTTTGGCCAACAAACCAGTGCCAATCTTGGATCTTGAGAATGAATCATTCAATGGAAGGAAAAACGCTTAATATTTGTTAAGGGTTTTTCGGGTAAATTGGAACCAATTTATTATCTTTGATTAGGTCTCATCATATACACCCTTAAGCATGCATTCTAAAAGCATAATAAGGCGCGGTAAATAAATTAATAATGATATGTGGATGGATATCTCACAGATTGTTCCTAGAACAAATCACTCCATTTCCTCTCCCGGCTAGCACTATTCTAACTTCTACCCAATTACATAATACAATTAGAGAAACCTCATTCACATTGAGGGGAATTAGGTGAGAAGAGAATTACAAAGAATCGAGAGATAAGGCTAGACACGCAGGTCCAATTTAATAAATTCTAAATTTACAATCATTTCCAAAATTGCCTTTTCCCTTCTAATATCCAACTAATATACATGATTCATACAATACATCCATGTATTCACACAAAGCATGTTATTCAATCAATCTAATCCAATTAATTAATCTTTGAATAAAGTGATCATCCAATGTTCAAACAACGATTTTATTTGCGCGAGTCCAACTCGTTTAAGAATAAGTACTCAAAGTACGAATTCTTGAATTATATCGAACTATAATTTTAAATCTAATTTAATTTGTATTCAATACTAATTCTATATTTAATTCCAAATTAAATAATTACACTTTTAATGCGCCTTTACGACTTAGATTTTAAATCTAATCTGAATGGGTCTCAAAGCCCAATTAACATCCAATGTTTATTTAATTAAAGTCCAATGGGCTTTCAATTAATTTCTTTAGGCATGGGCTTGGGTCAATACGGGTCAAACCCAAATACCAAGGCCCAATTAAGGAATCACCCTATTTGCCAAGAAATCAATTTTGGACCATTAGTCCCAATTAAATATTTAAAGGACCATTTGTTATGTTTGGACTTAATGGAATGGTTTAGGCCCAATTTGGATCAAATCCAATTGTCCTAAACCAATCTTGGCCCAACCAAGCCCATTAGGCCCAAACACAACATTTTTAAGCCCAATTCCAAATTAAGCCCAATTAATTAAATTCCAATTTTCCAAATTTCAAAATTTAATTAATTAAAGTGTATTGCACTAATTAATTATCTAAATTAATATTTTCAAAATACTAATTTAATCAATTAATCATGCATTAATCTTTTCAACACATGTCCAACATTATTGAATCAAAATCATCTCATTTTCATGCTCTTATGGTCACGGCATTGAGGGATTTTTAAAACCGATTTCGATTTCAATCCAATTAAATCATAAATCAATTTATCCCAAGTCTTTAAACACATCCAATGGTCTTAAAAATAAAATCACCATGACCTAGGGTTTATCCATTACATTCGACCAAGGCACTAAAAATGGGGAAAATTAATCCAATTAATTTTTCTTCAAATTGATCATGCATAACTCTAAGTTATCAACATACAAGCATACTTAAACAAATAATTTGATTAAAACATACTCAAATCAAAAATATCCAAATTTTAGTATATAAACCCTAATCAAATTTCATGCTCGAATAGGCTCAATGATACCATTGTTGGTTTCTAAAGTGTCCCAAGATCAATTTAAGCAAGAAATAATGTGAATACAAGAAGAAGTATATCGGAAATATACTTACATCGAATGGATTTTGGATGCGTTGATAACAAAACTTTTTTCCATTGAGAAGTCTCCAAGCTTCCTTTTGAATGTGTGAATCCAAGCTTCAAGCTTGATTTGAGATTCCAAGCTCAAAGGTGGTTTCCCTATCACCTTGAATGATTCTTTGTGTGCTAGCACTTGAAAAATTTTGAAACAAAATTTTCCTTTTGCCTTGTGAAGGATTCGGCCAAGAGAGAAAAATGGGGAGAGAGAGAGAGCTTTTTCAATATTTTGTGTTTTGTTTTCTAAAAACCCTTATACCAAAAGTCTCAAAATTTTGGTATATGCTTTTCCAAAAAGCAAAACAAACATTTGGAAGGAAAATGGCATTAATTGCTCTCAACTACTCCCATCACTCAAAAAAATGACTTGTATCACATCACTCAAAGTTGATGTGACTTCCATCACAAAGGTGACTTGTGATGTGACTTGTGGCCCCACTTTAATTCAAAATACGAGTGGGCCCGTAACATATTCCAGGCTCGGGTTCGTTAATTTAGAATTAACGAATTTCCCGTTGCGACGTAATTAACTCAAATTTAATTAAATAATTATGCCTAGCAAAATTACTATTCACGTCGCTCGCGAATTAATTCTAAATTAATTCGTTCGCCCGAATTAAAATTCAATTTTAATTTCACGTCGAAATCTAATTTCGTTTTATATATGGAATATATTATTTTATCGATTAATTCCAAATTAATCGTTCTCTCTCTTCAAATAGTATTTTATACCAGATAAAATCTCTCCGCAATTAATCCTAGATTAATTATGTTCTAATCATACGTCATCGATGAATCTTGGGAAGCGACCCATGAGATCCCTGGATATGTTGGCAGTAAATCCGGTCGTCGGACTATCCGAACACGTACGTACCTCGTACTATATTTTTACCGATTTACGAGATATGGTTGGCTTCTAGCAAAACACTGTGCCTACCCAATTCTCCAGAAATATTCTTAAAGGAATATTTAATCTATGCCAGGCGTAGTATACGTAGTATTGCGTATTACGATCTAGTACCGGATGTCACATGCAAGGCCTGGGGCTGGAATAATGTCTGCCCCGTACGAAGCATATATCGGATCACAAACAACTAGTCTCTTTAATCAGATAATCATGACCTTGTCATATTAACCCGATGGTTGCAACCAATTAGAGTACCAGTTCTGTATCCCTGCGTGATCATCATCTCCATATGACTGAAGTGATACTTCCGACTTGACATCACACCCAATACACTACGATTCTTAATAAACCCAGAAGAGGCGTACACAAAACCTGTTAAAGTCCTGGACGACCAAAACCAAAGCGTATTGATTGTCGCAAGTACTAGCGATGCAAGTCTCAGGTTAAGACCAAATACACCTACCCTGATGCAGATTCCCATAGACACATAGTCATACTACCAATGGGATTCCGCGGGGTCTATCCAGAGCGAAGCTGTTTCCGTACCATCGGTAAACACAACCTCCTATCACACTTCCATAAGTATCCAATACTTAAATATATGAGAACTATGTTGTTACGCTTCCATAACACGCACAAGTGCAATACTAGTCTATTCCGCATTATCGATGTCCAGTATCGATAATACTATGACTAGGGATATTTAATGATTAAACCTTTATGGATTGATATGGTCTCATATCTAATAATCCGGAACTAATAATAAGGACTTTTATCATTTATATATTTAAGTAATCAAATTACAAAATGATAAAATGTAATTTCCATTGTCACATAGTTAATTTGTACAAAAACCACAATGTCTTTTACAAATAGTGACGCTATGGGTCATAATTATCCAACATCTTCTGGAAAAAGGATGTGTCTTTCAACTTCACCAAAGAATGCCATGAGGCCTTTGAGATCTTGAAATAGAAGCTGGTCTCTGTGTTGGTTTAAATCTAGGTCCCAAGATCATACAAGTCATGAAAACATGCGTGAATACACCAACGGAGGTAGCGGAATACTCACATCGATCGGTTGAGTCGATTTGGAGACAAACGAAGGCCAAAAACGCACTGCCTTGGCGCATGAACTGCAGCAGTCCACTGTCTCCAAAAACAGAAATTTGAGATGCGAAACGGAGCTCCTAGCTTCGTCGGACGGATCCCGGCTCATGGTCGAACCTCCCTACCACCTTCGCAAGACTCGTAGTGTGCTAGCACTTGCGGTTTTCACCATGAAAACCCAACTCTTGGTTCCCTTTTTGCTCCACTTCCACGGCAGTTCACTGCCAAGAACAGAAGCAGAAACAGCCCTCCAAGGGCGTGAGAGGAGAGAGCAAAATGAGAGAGAAGAAATGTGATAGTTGGTTTGAAAAGTGTATCTAACACACTTATATATTTTTCAAAAAATAATAATTTGATTTACCAATTATTTGCCCTTCAAAAGTCAAATACAAAAAGCAAATCAACCTTTCCAACAACCATCAACTATTCCAACAACTACCATCACTCAAAGTGACTAGTTGTCTTTTCAATCAATCAATCAATCACATCAATCAATCACATCACTCAAAGTGACATTTGATTTGACGCTTGATGTGACGAATGATTTGACGCTTGATGCGACTTGCGACGCCGCACTCGAATTCGAAATACGAATGCGCTCGCAATCACACTCGGGCTCGGGTTCGCTAATTCCAAATTAACGATTTTTCCGTCGCGTCGTAATTAGATGATTACGCCTAGCGAATTCACTATTCACGTCGCTTACGAATTAATTCTAAATTAATTCGTTCGCCCGAATTAAAATCTAATTTTAATTCCGCGTCGAAATCTAATTTCGTTTAATATATCGAATATATTAATTTAATCAATTAATTCCAAATTAATCGTTATCTCTCTCTAGACGATATTTTATCCTAGATAAAATATCTCCGTTATTAATCCTAGATTAATTTTCTCTCTCTACTTTATAATCCCAGATTATTCAAGAGTGCGAGTTGTGCATCATCGGTGGGTTATCGGGAAGCGACCCATGAGATCTCCAGATAAGTTGGCAGAAAATACGGTCGTCGGAGTATCCGAATCACGTACGTACCAAGTACTACGTTCTACCGATTTACGAGACAAGGTCGGCTCCTAGCAAAGCACGATGTCTACCCAATTCTCCGGTCATATTCATCTAAGAATATTAAGATCTGTATCAAGCGTAGTATACTATTGTATTGTATTGTGTATATCGACCCAGTATCAGATAGTCACGTGCTAGGCCTGGGGCTGGATAAGTGTCTGCCCCGTACGAAGCACATGTCGGATGTCTGGTAACTAGTCTCTATAATCGGATATACATGACCTTGTCATAATATCCCGATGGCCGCGCAGCACTTAAGAACACTAATACCGTATCCTGCGTGACATCATCTCCACTATGACTGGAGTGATACTTCCGTCTTGACATCACATCCAATGCACTACGATTCTCAATATATCCGGCATTGGCGTACACAGAACCGGTTAGAGTCCTAGACGACCTCAACTAAAGTATATCGATTGTCGTAAGCATTAGCGATGTAAGTCTCAGGTTAAGACTATACACACATACCTTGATTTCGGCCTCCCATAGACACATATTCATAATACCAATGGGATTCCGAGGGGTCTATCCAGAGCGAAGCTGTTTCCCGTACCATCGGTGAAACACGACCTCATATCGCACTTGCATAAGTATCCAATACTTATATATATAAGAACTATGCCGTTGTGCCCTCACAACGCACACAAGTGCAATACTAGCCTATTCCGCATTATCGATGTCCAGTCTCGATAATACTCCGGCTAGGGAAATTTAATGATTAATCCTTCGTGGACTGATACTGTCTCATATCATTCTCAATCCAGGAACTAATCATAGGGACCTCTCTTCATTTATATATCTAAGGTGATCTAATCACAAATGATGAGAGTGCAATTTCCTTGTCACATAGTTAATTTGCTACAACAACACAATGATCTGTGCAAATAGTGACGCTATGGGTCATATTATCCAACACTCTGCCCCCATGTAGCACTAGACTGGACCCTTCCATTTGAGGTAATGTGCGATGCTAGTGATTTTGTTGTAGGTACAGTTTTGGGACAACGCAAAGCAAAGATTTTCCACAATTTACTACGCTGGCAGAACTTTGAATGAAGCTCAGCTCAACTACACAACCACTGAAAAGGAGTTGCTCGCAGTTGTGTACGCTTTTGACAAATTCCGCTCCTATCTGATGGGTCTCAAAGTGGTGGTCTACACAGATCATTCAGCAATCAAATATCTGATCACGAAGAAAGATGCCAAACCCATATTGATCCGTTGGATACTTCTTCTGCAAGAATTTGACGTGGAGATCAAAGACATGAAAGAGACAGAGAACCAAGTGGCAGATCATCTATCGAGGCTTGAGAATGGAGAAACAGCTGGCGAAGAACTGACAATCAAAGAAACTTTTCCAAATGAACAGCTGTTTTCCATGAAATAGCAGGATGTCCCTTGGTATGCTGACTATGTCAACTTCATTGTATCAGGAAAATGGCCGTTGGAATTGACAACTCAGCAAAGGAAGAAATTCTTCAAAGAAGTCAAGCACTATGTCTGGGATGAGCTGTACCTGTTCAAACGCTGTGCTGATCAATTACTGAGGTGTTGTGTTCCACATGAGGAAGTCAACAGTGTTTTGCAGCATTGTCATTCATCACCATATGGCAGACACTTCAGCAGAAACAAAACTGCAGGCAAAGTCCTACAATCAGGTTTGTTCTGGCCCACTCTTTTTAAAGATGCTTACTTGTTTGCTCTTCAATGTGACAGGTGCCAGAGAACGAGGAATATTTCGAGGAGAAATGAAGGACCATTGCAAAACATTCTGGAAGTGGAGATATTCGATGTGTGGGGTATAGATTTCATGGGACCCTTTGTTCCATCATTCAGAAACATGTAGATCCAGGTTGTTGTAGACTACGTCTCCAAATGGGTTGAAGCAATTGCACTACCATCCAATGATTCAAAAGTGGTGATCAAATTCCTGAAAAAGAACATTTTCACTCGGTACGGAACACCTCGGACAATTATCAGTGATGGTGGCTCACATTACTCACAATGTTGCCACTGCTTATCATCCACAGTCAAATGGACAGGTTGAAGTTTCAAACAGAGAAATCAAAAGAATCTTGGAGAGAACTGTTGGATCAACAAGGAGAGACTGGTCAACAAAACTGGATGACGTATTATGGGCCTATTAGACAGCTTACAAGACACCCATTGGTATGTCCCCATATCGATTGGTGTTTGGGAAAGCATGTCATCTGCCAGTTGAGCTTGAACACAAGGCGTACTGGGCACTGAAGAAGTTGAATCTTGATCCACAAGCTGCAGGAGAGAAAAGACTCCACCAACTCAACAAATTGGAGGAATTTCGCTTACAGGCTTATGAGAATGCCAGATTGTACAAAGAAAATACCAAGAAATGGCATGATCGAAAAATAGTGCACAGACAGTTGGAACTAAGGCAGCAAGTGTTGTTGTACAATTCATGGTTGAAACTTTTCCCTGGAAAGTTGAAATCAAGATGGTCAGGTCCTTTTGTGATCACTCAGGTTTTACCATATGGATCTGTTAAGTTACTGGATCCCAATACCAACGAAACATTCAAGGTTAACAGTCAGCATATCAAGCACTACTGGAGAGAATCATTTGAGCGACAAAAAGAAAGTGTCACACTTTCAGATCCAGCCTAACGTTTGAGAAGTCACGTCTAGCTGACGACGTTAAACTTATCGCTCGCAGGGAGGCAACCCATGCAATTTGTGTATATATTATGATCTGGTGTGTTTTTTTTTTTGTGTTTAATTTTTGCAGGTAAAGTCATTTCACGATGGAAAAATCTCTCGCAAATCTTCGCAAGCAATTTCTTTCTCTCCCTCAAAAATCTCTTATGAAAGTCTATAAAGCTCGTTTGGAACGGATGAGACTACTGATGATCAAAGGTATTCCAACTGATATTCGTTGGATTATTGAAGCACGGGTCCGATTGGCAGTTGAGTCTTCTGACTCTTTTATTTCACATCTGCATGGTTTTGGAAGAATCACATATGCAAAGAAACGTAGAGCTAAACAAATGGGTGTTTGTTACAAATGTTCACGCTGGAATTGCAATACTCGTTGTCGTTCTTTAGGAATGGTGTCTGATAATCGCGAAGACAAAATCAAATTCATTAGGGATGGCTTGAGTAAGGAGTCTTTAGATGATATAACTTCGACTCTTGAGACGCATCCCAATGGATATGTTCACATAGCCTTTCGCAAATTACATACACAATTTCAAAAAGAGAGACAACAGTTAAGTCTCGGGAATCTGACTCAAAAAGACTCTGTTTGCCAATTTATAAGAAAATTAGATGGGAAGCTTGTCCCTGACGCATAGACGTCAATTAAGCCGTAAATATTTGTAGATATTATATTTCTTTGTCTTTTCCTAATAATTGTAGTTTGTTTTGTTGTTTTCATTAATTTTTTCCGACAAGATCCAGACCTTTTTGACTATCACGATTTATTTTACTGTTAACTAATAATTTTCATTTGGCAGGTACTAGTGCTATTATTTTTGCTCACCCTTTTTCAGGTGCTATAAATTCAACTCATCATTGTGTTGGGGTTTTAAGGGGGAATATCGGTAACGCAGCAGAATCGCAGAAAATCAAAATTTTTCGATTTCAAAACTTTTTCTCGGATTAATCAAATAAACTTATTTATTTAATTATCCAATTATCAAATTCTGAAAAATTGCACAAGAGATCAAATTTCTTGGTAATTACCGAATTGCCCCAAAACTTTGTAAATTGATTATTTTAGCCCAAAAATTATCAAATATAATTTTGGATGATTCTAAATCATTTCTAAAATGATTTTCAACACATCTAATGCATCAAAATCAGATTTAACACAAATCCCCAATTTTGTCCTAATTGCCGTGACTACCCCCAAATTTTCAAGTAATTGCATTTTGGTCCCTTTTGTTCAAAACATGCCAAGATCAAATCCAATCAACCCAAAAATTTACATGCATCATATTCATACCATAATACATCACATATATGAAAAGCCCCAAATTTGGAGTGGGTTATGAACCCTAATTTTTCAATTTCATCAAATTGTCCAATTTCACCAAATTTACAAAATGCAACACTTTAATCCATTCAATAATTCACCAATAAAGCCTCACCACTTTGAAATAACTCTAGAACAATTCTAGGTCACCAAGGAGTGGCTTACTAACTCTAGAATGGCAACTTTGATTTTCAAAGAATCAAAAGTAAGCCTTTGAAACCATTTCAAGGCTACTTACATACACACATCTTTCATTCAAGTTCACAACAATTAAAACACAAACTATAAGTAGAGAGACAACATAAAAGCAACACAAGATGAAGCTAATCATGTTAGAAACATTTTTCATGTTGGAAGATTTGAAAGAAAACTTACAAAACCTTAAGATTTCCAAGCTTTTCCTTTTTTTCTTCAAACTTTTCTCTCAACTACTTTTGTGTTTCATTTTGTGACTTATGAATCCTTAAACCCTAAAAATGAAACAAAACAATATATACTCACCCAAATCAAGCCCTTGGCCGAAATTGTAGTAAGAAAAAAATATCTAGATATTTTTCATATGTTTCATTTAAAGCTTACTTTAATCAACTTGCAATTTGATCATTACAACTTTAATGAATATTCAACAAGTCAAAAAAAGCAACTTAAAAATATAACAATTATATTTATATAGGTATATGGCCGAAAATTGATAAAAATAAAGGAAAAAATATTTCAATTTTAACAATTTAAAATAAATATCCAAGGAAGTCAAATCCAATTTTACTACCATTTCCTTTACTTTAAAGTCAATAATAAACACTTATAATCATTTCCTAACCTTATCATTTGGTGAGATATTTATATTTTAATTATATTAATCATTTAACAATTAAATAATTAATTAAATACAAATATCTCAAATACATGTATTATATTTACTTTAAATATCTCAAATACATATATTAATGATATATGTCAAATACTTTTATTTGACAATTTATTAATGTGTATTTAATAATATCATATATTAAATACAAACACACATTAATTAGGAAACGACGGTTCGGCCCGTTCGTATGTATATTTCGTTTAACGTTTTAAACGATTTATAAATAATCATCATTATTCATAAAATTTGCCCTAGTGCTCTACGAGTATATTTCACTAGTGAGACTCTCTAGATTCAGGTATATCCGTCACAAAATCCAATTTCGTGTCCATAATTTACCCACCCGTAAATTATGACGACCACGGATAAACTAGCTGAATCATACAGGTCGAGGTCATTGCATACGTATAATCCCTCCGTCACAGGTATCCAGATAATACCAGAGATATAGATGTAAACGTCAAATCTCTATAGGTATTATCTCGTCGACGTATCTATTAGCAATCTCTAAATAACATTCGAAACTTACATCCGAAGCATACTGTGGCCACAGATTTAACAGACTGCTAATCATATATGGACTACTTATGCTCTGTACACAGAACTGACAGATTCTATCTTGATACACACAGGATATCCTGAGGATCGGTCCATACCCAACGAACAGGCGGAGGTTTGATCTAAATAGATCAGTGACGTGACTGCCATCTAAGTGTGGAGGATGTCTCATACATCCACAGTGGTATCTCAAGTCGAAGGACCACTATGCTACTCAACCCGAGAAGATTCTTATTGACGTTGGTGTACCATCCATTAAGAATCTTCGGTGAGTCGTTCAGTGTTTATCCACTATAAACACCTACACGTCAATACAAGTCTCCATAGACTCATGGTTCATTGGGATAAACCATCGGACAAAGTCTCGATATAAGACATGTGCTGGTCTCAACAGATTTGACTAACCGACCCGTGTTAGTGAATCTTGACCATGAACTATATTTGATAATATACATTTAGCAGTGACACTTCCCAATGTCAATTACAAACTAGCTTTGTAACCGTGTACTGCATTACATATTATCTGGCATTTATCTAATATATACATATCACTAAACAACATTTAGTTTCAATCTAATCGTAATCAGATCGAATACGTATATAAAAACAAGAGGTGCAACCATAAAAAAGTAATATTATGGAAAAAGGATGTTCGTATTCATGAATCAGACTTAAATACGGTCCGGATTGGCGTTCTGAGCACCAACCCCAACAATTTCTCCCACTTGCTCTATTGCCAATCCACGGTATCATATACACATCTCAATGTGTATCGTATACTCATGGCTCTCAAAAGCTCACCTAGCACTTAAGAGGTAGGCAACAAGAAGTAGGTCCACTATTACATATTGAGTTTGTCAAACAAACTCCATCGTTTCCCATAGTCAGCATCATTCATATTTTGTAGAATCTAAATTATACATTAATATGACTCTGATGCTACAACAATATTGTGCTACAACTACTGAGTTGTCCAAGTATTTAGGGATCAAATCCAAAATACTATGAAGACAACCGCAAGCACAACAACAATACAAAACTTCTAATTTATAAGGTCACTATGCAACTTTATAAGTCAATACTTCATAAGTTGCATCTAATTCCACTAAATAGTAGAATCTTTCGTGACACTCCTACTGCATCTTTTGTGACTCTTTATGACGTAGACTGTCTAACGTCATAATTAGTCTCAAAACTAATATGACCCTATTGGTTGCAGAATGTATTCTCCATGAATTAGAAACTCGTTCTTAATATCTCAAATATCACAAAGAACGTGTTTTAAGATCCATCATATGGTCTATAGGATATCAAAATAACTCGTAACAATTACGATTAAATCGATATCTACAATCACACATTAGAAAGTATTTATTATGTCATCATCAAATGATACATAAGATTGATTAGACATTCTAATCAATATCTCTTTCGAAAAAGGAATCATCATTTACGAAAGATGAATACTTTATATAAGACACACAATAACTGTCCAACAGTTATACTAACTGTCATACAGATAGCCTAGTTATGTCCTTTATTAGATCATATCTAATGCACGACTAATAGGAGTATCTCACAAGTCTCCAAGTTTTATATCATATATAAAACTTTATATCAAATATAACAGAGACTACTCCCACTGCTTTCACGGAGTAAAGAAGACTTAGGTAAATCTTTTACCTTACAAACATCTCATTATTACTATAATAATGATAATATTGTTAGGATATATAACACTAGAAAGTAATTTGTACGCTCCCACTAACCCTTCAAGCACATATGTATTCTCTATACTTTGACAAGATCAGACAATCTGACTGATATCAAAAATAGAGAATATAGATTTTCGGAAGACTTATCCGAGTCTACAATAGGCTCTATAAGCTAGCACACTAAATTGTGATCTCAGCAGAACACAAACTCTAGGGCCATTCCAGAATGAACTCTTCAAACAAAGAAATCACAAATGATCTCTTATATGAATAAGTCACTCAAAAATGCCACTTTGTATTCTTTAGCTAAAATGTACAGTTTAATATCAACATTAACCAATATATCTTTAATTGTTCAATTAGCGTGACTAGAGAAAAGTTTTCTCAGAATCTACAATAGATGGCTGAGTATAACTTTTCTCACTGTCATACTATAAAGGTCAAACCTTTAATAAGCTCACACTGCTTTCGCTGCGCAAACAATTAGCACATATCATAAACTAATTCATAATGAAAGCTTAATCAAGTTCAAAACTTGATCACAGTAAGCTATGAACAATCTTAGATCTATGGTTCAATGGTGAACTTCCAGAATCGATATCAAATATCGCTTCCATTAGAAGTTATAGGATAATTTTCTTCGGTAAGAAAACAACAGAATCATTAAGTATCAAATACTCGTAAATGATTCTGATATCCTATTAAACTTATATAGAAGATGTATAAGGGTTGTTTAATCATATTAAATACGTACTTCCATTATAGTTTATCATTCTCACATTTGACTTCAATAAGTCAAGTCTTTTCTACAATTGTTAACATCCGATGTTACACACCAAGTGATAAAACGATTTTATTACTTAGGATCGTAGAAAAGATATTCTATCAAATAGAATACAATATTCTATTAAACAGAATAAACGATAAACTTTTACTTATACCTCCAAGGCGCAAGTATTTTCCATTATATAACTATTATATAAAAGAAATATTCAAATCTCAAACTTTTCAAGATTCAAAATTTCTATCTATACATATCATATATGTAGCTGTAGAAATTAATGGAACGTAAATTAAAAAAGATGAACTAGTATTACTGGAGCATATCCCCAAGAGTGTTGAAACTAATTCGGTAACATTCAATATCAAACGAATCAAATCATATAAGATTCGACTGCTGCCACTACTCAATTCCATCAAGATGGAATCGTGGAAGTATAGTATTGAATAAGAATCATATTCACAGAATAACCTTAGAACTAATTGCTTTAAATTCATATGTTTGATCGTATCAAAGATATTTGAACAGGTCAAAGACATTTAATGAATTTTAAGGATAAAGTTCTCATAAAACTTTAGATTGAATATATTTGAACAAGTCAAAAATGTTCAACCTAGTTTCATCAGAATAGATTGAAAGTTCTTGATCATTTCAAGACGTTCAATATGTGTTCTTTCAAAAAACATGTAACTAAGTTATGACAATTCATGAACTAAGTTACGAAGTAAAGAAAACTACCTTAAGCAATTACAATTATTAAAACTACATACATCTAATGTATCAGTTTAATGAATCTGGTGGTCCAATGACAAATCATTGGTTAAACGAGATTTTAATCACCTTCCTGAATACAATATTCATTAAATGGATAAGGATGTGTGGTGTGATCTTGTATCAAACCATCATTTACCATACGGAATAAGCATCTAATGCTTAAGTGATTAAACTTATAAAGCACCGTTCTAAATTATTTATTTTACCGAATAATTTTTCTAAATGTTTATCTCTACGTCAATGACACTACTAGTTATATTTAAAATATATAACAATGTTTATAAAGAACAAGTAAATATCCAATAGTCGCGAGTTCCGATATCAAATATCAAAACAATCGTTAACTAATATTTTTAAATAACTAGATGAGAGATCTGGTATCCAATACCTATAGTTGTAGTATTGTGAAAATTGATATTTTCTATACACAACTATACGCATCTCCTTTCTTTAGCTTTCTATTTGCATTCAACTATTCACAACAATTGCAAATAATTGATTAGCAAATTGTGTCAGACACATTGCCTCTAAAGGTAATTAAAGCTAAGAAACGTCATTACTAGATAAACAAATACCTAATGAGGCTTTCTTAATACCAGTCAAGAATCTCAAGACATAAACTAATTCAAGTCAATTCTTACTACATAAGAAACTATTCTCTCTAAAGTATTATATCCTAAAAGGGATATCTATCTAGATTATCTATCATGACCTAGAAACTAAGTCATTAACCATCTTGATTTTTGAAGAAAATCAGAACAATAGTTCCCGATGGTTTAGACCAATCTAATAATATCCTAGTCTAATAGTATCTAGAACATATTCTAGAATAACTGCAACCAGAGTCAAGTCAGATAACATATCAAAATATGTGTGCAGTGAATTAAAATTTTAATTCTATCTAATATAGATTAAGGAAAAACAAACAAGCGGCTATTTCCATAATAATACACACTGTCTAAGTTAAGGAATTTTTAAACTTAGCAGTGTCTCCCACTATTTTACGTAATACCGTAATCCCCAACGGAAAAACGAGAATTCAATAATTAAAACGAATTCCATAACGGGAAGATGACCCCATGAATATATTTCGACTCACAGCAGAGGCACGGTCTCGCCTACGTATATTCACAGGTAGACAACTCATTGTCAATCACTCACTAGTGACTCCTGGGTTTCCGGTCCTGGTCGTTTCTCGTTGTCGCTGCTAAGGCAGGCCCACAAGGAGACGTACCAAGGTTAAACTCGTCAATGATAAACTCAAGTTACTTGCGTAACCCTGACAGCTAGGGCACGTTCAGGATTCCGCTTTCGCTTGAATTTATCTAGTATCTAATATACATCCAGCATAAATAAATCTATATCGGCTACACCCTCATAGCAGAGGCACGGTCTCAGATGTAGTCACAGAAAAATATTTATAAACCGTATTGACAAGGCAAACCAAGAAACAAGTATTCCAAATACCAGTTACTTTTAAAACCTTATTAAGCGGGGATATTCCATAAAAGATTCTTTTAATTTATTTAATCAAATTAAATAAATATATGCATGCAACAAGTAAAGAAAAGAACAAGCATTATATTTTAATTATATTAATCATTTAACAATTAAATAATTAATTAAATACAAATATCTCAAATACATGTATTATATTTACTTTAAATATCTCAAATACATATATTAATGATATATGTCAAATACTTTTATTTGACAATTTATTAATGTGTATTTAATAATATCATATATTAAATACAAACACACATTAATTAGGAAACGACGGTTCGGCCTGTTCGTATGTATATTTCGTTTAACGTTTAAACGATTTATAAATAATCATCATTATTCATAAAAGTTTCCTTAGTGCTCTACGAGTATATTTCATTAGTGAGACTCTCTAGATTCAGGTATATCTGTCATAAAATCCAATTTTGTGTCCATAATTTACCCACCCGTAAATTATGACGACCACAGATAAACTAGCTGAATCATACAGGTCGAGGTCATTGCATACGTATAATCCCTCCGTCACAGGTATCGGATAATACCAGAGATATAGATGTAAACGTCAAATCTCTATAGGTATTATCCTGTCGACGTATCTATTAGCAATCTCTAGATAATATTCGGAACTTACTTCCGAAGTATACTCTGGCCACAGATTAAACAGACTGCTAATCATATATGGACTACCTATGCTCTGTACACAGAACTGACGGATCCTATCTTGATACACACAGGATATCCTGAGGATCGGTCTATACCCAACGAACAGGCGGAGGTCTGATCTAAATAGATCGGTGGCGTGACTGCCATCTAAGTATGGAGGATGTCTCATACATCCACAGTTGTATATCAAGTCGAAGGACCACTATGCTACTCAACCCGAGAAGATTCTTATTGACGTTGGTGTACCATCCATTAAGAATCTTCGGTGAGTCGTTCAGTGTTTATCCATTATAAACACCTACACGTCTATACTAGTCTCCCTAGAATCATGGTTCATTGGGATAAACCAACGAATAAAGTCTCGATATACGACATGTACTGGTCTCAACAGATTTGACTAACCGACCCGTGTTAGTGAATCTTGACCATGAACTATATTTGATAATATACATTTAGCAGTGACACTTCCCAATCTCAATTACAAACTAGCTTTGTAACTGTGTACTGCATTATATATTATCGGGCCTTTGTCTAATATATACATATCACTAAACAACATTTAGTTTCAATCTAATCGTAATCAGATCGAATACGTATATAAAAACAAGAGGTGCAACCATAAATAAGTAATATTATGGAAAATGGGATGTTCGTATTCATGAATCAGACATTAATACGGTCCGGATTGGCGCTCTGAGCACCAACCCCAACACATTGCACTTTTGAAGACATCCCGAGTAAAACATGGAAGCCACTTCAAGAAGGCGAGTTGAAAACATCTGTGTGTTTTGCGGTACTAGTATTGGTGTTAAGCCACAATACATAGAAGCAGCACATGAATTGGGTCGAGTCTTAGCTGCAAGAAATATGCACTTAGTATATTGCGGTGGCAATCTTGGACTAATGGGGATAGTTTCAAAGGTCGTACAGGAAGGAGGCAGTCACGTTTTGGGAATCATCCCAAAACCCTTGGCAGAAGCAAATATTATTGGACCATCAAACAGAGAGGTTCTGATCGTGCCAGGTATGTCTGAATGATTGATAGAAATGATTAACCGTGTTGATGCTTTTATTGCTTTGCCATGTGGCTTGGGTACATTGGAGGAAATTTTTACAGTGTTATCTTGGGCGAACCTGAACATACACCAAAAACCGCTTGGACTATATAACGTTGAAGGATTTTATGATTTTCTTTGTGCATTTCTTGATGATGCCCGGAGAAATGGGTTCGTGTCAAAACCTTTAAAAGAACTCATCTTCACTGCCAGAACTGCTCCAGATCTAATTGACCAAATCTTAGCCTATGAACCACAAATTGACCCTATCCTTTCAAAGATAAATTGGTCCGATGACGATCGTGGTAAGAGGCGTTGGATTAATCTAGATCTTAACCTTTAACTTTTCGTGTAGAATTTCAGTTAACCAGGTACTATCTTTTAAACTCTTCTTCTACTGTTTAAGACATTGGGGACAATGTCTCATTTAGTTTTGGGGGAGGGAATTAGTTGATCAATATCTTGTTTTTAGTTGTGTGTTGTTTTTATTTTTAGTCCAAATTTTTTCGAAAAATACAAAAAATTGAAATTTTTTCAAAAAGTACAAAAATATTTTGCGTTTTTGTTTTTATTTTGACTAAAAAAGTGAAATTGGTGAGAGATAGCTGTGTAAGAAGTTCTCATTCCTGATACGTATTTCAACCCATTTTCGAAACAAGTTAATTTTTGTTTATTTCCTTTTGAATTATTTAATTTGTAAATTCTCCATAAAATTGACTAAAATGGATCTTCATATGCTCAGTTAGCAGGTATTATCAACATGCATGGTAACATACGGACATAAGCTGCAATTGAAAAGTTTGTAATATTCATTGCTCTAGTTTAATTGGAGGAAGCATCTCAAAAAGCAATTGAGTAAAAAAAATAAAATAAATAAAATAAAAACGTCTGAGATCCTAGTTATTAAGTCTGTACGGGTGTTTTAACACTTAGTGCCCTAAAACCAACTGGTTTGGGAGTCATTGGCCCAAAGCTCGCAACATGGATCAAAGATGTTGCAAAAATATATATATATGAAGTCTGAGTAATTAAGTCCACAGGGGTGTCTTAACATCTGGTGCCCTAAAGCCAACTGGTTTGGGAGCCACCGACCCAACACTCGCTGCATAGATGGAAGATATTGTATATAAATAAAAAAAATCAAAGAAAAAATCAGAAAAATTATTCCATTGCTGCAAAAAGGTGTGAATTATGATAAAACTTTAGGACAAAAATATTACTCTCTTATCAACTACACTTGATATTGTTGTGGGCAAAAAAGAGTTGATTAATATTTTGTTGGCTGTATATATGGAGAATAGTAAATATAATCGGAGAATTTACTTATTCGGTAATTTAGAAAGAAAGAAAACAACTAGTGACTTGGAGTATAAGTTTCACCTGATTAGTCACTAACTTCTTTATTCTATTTTCTCTTGTCTTTTTGCTTTTATGTGCATTAGTTTTACTACATTTTTACTTTTGTAAAATGTTTGTGGGTATCATTGCTGTAAACCCTCACGAGACTACAACTCGTCCACTAGGGACACCTAGGTTTAAAGACTTGTTGCATATGCTAAATGCAACCGTGATCCCTACGAAAGTGGATTAGTTAAATTTTAAGGTTGTTTATGTATTTTATTTTATGTTTTGCTCGAGGACTAGCAAAATGTTAGGTTTGAGGGTGTGATGGGTGGTAAATGTATCACTATTTTCCACTCATTTGACCTAATATTTTGTATAGTTTCTTGAGTTTTGTGAATATTTTGATGTGTTTTGTGTTATTTTGTAGATAAATAAAGTTTCAGGACTCTCTGGAGGTGATTTGGGACCAAAACAGTGAAAAATGACACAAAAGGGCAAAATTGTAAATTGGCGCGTCGCGACGCCTAACATACGCCGCTCCATGCTAACGTGCGACGGGTCCACATGTCATAATCTGAGAAGTTTGACTTTGCTAACGTACGCCGTGCCACATGTCACCATCACAACCGATCTGCTAACGTGCGCCGTGCCACGTGTCATCATCTTATAGTGTCGACAATCGCCATCGCCACGTGTCACCACGTGTCACTCCACGTGTCAGCCATGTCATCGTCCACATCACCAGTTGACCGAGTCAACGTACATCATCACCACATCATCACCACATCATCATCAGCCAATCACAACGTGCCACGTGTCGCAATCATACGGTGCCGACAATCACTTTCGCCATGTGTCGCCACGCCAGCGCCACGTCACTGTCACTTCAGCACAATTATTGAGTTAATCATCCGCAATTGCCACATCAGCGGATAAGAATCTGAGCCGATGAATCAGAGAGCGACACATCAGCGCGTCGCGACTCAAGAAGAAACTTGTACGTCGCGACGCGAGGGGGTTACCAAGGCCTATAAATTGAGCTCGAAATTTCTGTTTCAGATGTACCTTCCTCTCTGAATTCTCTTATATAAATAGGGAGTTTTCTATCTAGTTTATTTTAATTTCAGTGTTGTAATTAATTTTAATTACATTATGTAATAGTAATAGTAATTTACTTTCTTTACTTTTACAGTTTTTACTATTCAACCATGAGGAGGTAACTTCCCTCTGCTAGGGTGAAAGGTAATTCTTTTACTATTGCTATTTAGATTAATCTCCTTTAATTATAATATATTCACTATTTAAAATTTGACTTAATAAGGATACCGCTATATTGGTCGGTTGGTAATTCATTTTAAACTGGTTTAAACCTGACTAAGCAAGGATACCGCCAGATTGGTCGGTTGGTAATTAAAATTTCTTACCGTCTATATGGCAGGTTTATGGACAAATTTTGATACCGCCTATATGGCTGGTCGGACTTAATTTGACTTAATCAGGTTACCGCCTATATGGCTGGTTGGTAATATCATCACAAGTTAATATAATATATTAAGGGAGATATCTAAATTAGTAGTAGTAAAAGTAGATCATTTTACCTTAGTATTTTATTTTATTGTAATTTTATTTTTCAGTATTTATTTTACCGCATTTACTTTTTAGCATTATAATTTATGTCTTTTATTTTTAAGTTTTTACTAGCCCTAGTTATGTGTCGTAACTAAGTTAGTTATCTAGGGTTGTGATGAATTCTAATATCACTAGTTTATAAGGGGTTATTTTATAGTTTGGGTAATTTAAAGGTTTACTTATTAAGTCTTAAGCTTAATCCGTCTTGTTAATTGGCTACTAATAAGATTGATCTGGTAAATCTAAAATAACATTGACAAAGGAATTTTAGGTTTCAGCCTTAGACTTAATAGCCCACGATCTTTCTTGAGGATAGATAACCTTTTAATAGGTTTCCTTACAGGATAGACAATACCTGTCGGGCGGGGGTACCCATAATTGGAACTTAAACTTAATGAATCCATGTAATTTGGTTGACATAGACATATGGTTCAATTGGGTTAAACTGGGTATTTGCGTCTGACCATCGACAGAGGCTTTCGCATAATTTCGTGTTCCAGGTTAGTAAACCGATATATTACACAAAAATAAAATAACCACTTCATCTTTAAAATGATATTGGAAGATTCACAACCCTAGATAGTTTCCTAATATTGAATTTTCTTAAACCTACTTTCGTGCAATTTTATTTACTTGTTTTTAAATTTAAAATCATCACCATTCCCATTCAATCAATCAACTTGTTAGATACTAGTAATCATTTGACCTCATAAAATTAATAGATTAGGTATTAAGTGAAGGGGTTTTATTCCGGATATCCGGTAACGCAGCGGAACAGTGGAAAATCAAAATTTTCCGCTTTCAAAACTTTTTCTCAGATTAATAAAATAAACTTATTTATTTTATTATCCAATAATCAAATTATGAAATAAAACACTATAAATCAAATTTATGTGAATTTACCGAATTACCCTTATACTTTGTATTTTGTTCATTTTAGTACGAAATTGTTCAAAACAATTTTGAATGATTCTAAATGATTACTAATATGAATTTAACATATCACAAATGTCAAAAATATAATTAGCAACAAAAATCCAATTTTTAGCCATAAGGCCGAGAGCCTCACAAGGGGGGGATGTGCATTTTGCATTTCCATTGTTCAAAACACATGAAAATGAAATCCAATCAACATAAGATTTAATATGTATCATATACACATCAAAATACATAACATAAATGAAAAGCCCCAAATTTGGAAGAAGTCTTAAACCCTAATTTTTCAATTTCTTCAAATTGGACAAATTAGACCAAATTGACAAAATCCAATACTTCAATCATGTTTCTTCCATTCAAATCAAGTCTCAACACAATGAAATAACTGTAGATCAAATCTAGGTCATTTAAGAGTGGGTCAACAACTCTAGATTAGCAACAAGTTTCTCAAACTTACAAAAGAATGTTAGTAAACACTTTAGAAGCATTCTATTGAACTCAATACATGCATATCCCTATTCTCAAACTTCCATCAAATAAAAACATAAAGAATAAAGAATAGAAAAGCACAATATCATCACAAGATGTAGCCTAGAACATATGGAACATTTTCCTCTCTAATAGTAAGTTGGAAAAACGTACTAAAAACCAAGCTTTCTATGATTTTCTTCTTCTTCTTCTCAAGGTTCTTTTGCTTCCTTTCAATGTAGTTTTAGGTGAGTGTATATGTTCATTTAAAACCCTAAAAGAAAACAAAACAATATATTCCAAAACCCTTATGCCTTGGCCGAATTTTGTGATTAACAAAATATCAAGATATTTGTTTTATTTCTTTTAAATTACAACTTGTCCACTTGGTTAAATTGATCATTACACTTTAATGAATAATTCAAACAAGTCAACAATTGCAACCAAGTCATTAAATAAAATATCGCAACTTTAAAATATCACAACTTTAATTAATTTAATCATTTAATAATTAATTAATTAATTAATTAATTAAATACAAATATTTTAAATATATGTATTATATTTACGTTAAATATCAAATACATATATATTCATGATATTAGTCAAATATCTCAATTTGACAATTAATTAATGTGTATTTGAATTAATCTAACATTAAATGCAAATACACAAAAATTAAGAAAATGACTATCGGGTCCCTACACATGTATTTTGCGTTTAACCTTTAAACGACTTTATAAATAATCAATATTATTTATAATTGTTGCCCTAGTGCTCTACGAGTATATTTCATTAGTGAGACTCTCTAGATTCAGGCATATCCGTCACGAAATCCAATTTCGTGTACATAATTTATCCACCCGTAAATTATGACGATCACAGATAAACTCGCTGAATCATACAGGTCGAGGTCATGGCAAAAGTATAATTCCTCCGTCACAGTTATCCGGATAAATCCCAGAGATATAGATGTAAACGTCAAATCTCCGTAGGGATTATCCAGTCGACTATTCTATTAGCAATATCAAAAAATAACATTTAGAACTAACTTCTAAATTGTACCACAGGCCCATGGTTTTTATCTGATTGCTAATCATATGGACTACCTATGCTATGATACACAGAACTGACGGATCATATCTCGATACACACAGGACACCCTGAGGATCTATCTACACCCAACGAACAGGCGGAGGTCTGATCTTAAGTGACTGCCATCTAAGTGTAGAAGATGTCTCATACGCCCACAGTGGTATCTCAAGTCGAAGAATCACAAGTGCTACTCAACCCGATAAGATTCTTATTGACGTTGGTGTACCATCCATTAAGAATCTTCGGTGAGTCGTTCAGTGTTTATCCGCTATAAACACCTACACGTCTATACTAGTCTCCAAGACTTATGGTTCATTGAGAAACTATTGGAATCATATATTCCAGTATACGACATGTACCGGTCTCAACGGGTTTACTATACTGACCAAGTAGTGTAAACCTTGATCAGAAACTGTCTGAGAATGACAACGTCATGATATAACTCAATGTCAGTTTCGACGCTTTTGCAACTGCACCATGACTAGTCATTCTAAGGTCATTACGTCTTTACCATATTAAAAGATACATTATATTATAGAAACTGCATATATTATTCAAAATAATAACATTTTACATAAGTATTCATAAAGAAATACAACCGGGATTTGGCGCTCTGAGCACCAACCCCAATATTAAGTCCTCGTGGGATCGATACTTTTTATACTACTTGAACGAGTGCACTTCCATTATACGTCGGTCATATTGTAATTGTAGAAAAATCAAAAGAAACCAAACTCCTCTACCCGACCCCATCACCATTAGAGACAGAGAGATCGTGAGCTCGACGGCCGGTCATTGGTCTTCACTGGCCATCGCGCTAGTGAGGAAAGAGACGCCCGACCACCGTGAATCTGCTGATGGCCGGCGATGGCCTTGAAACTGTCGGCAACGCTGAGAAATAGAAGAAAAATACCCAAGCATGGGTTTTTTGATCCCGTCCCATCACTTCTTTTCACGGCACGAGCCACTGGCCAAATTATAGCTCTCTGAAAGTACTACAAGTTGATGGCGATATATTTTCTGTTCCATGCACGGTTGTATGTAAAATGAGAGGAGAAGGCAACAGTGAACAGTAGTGTCGAATGAATAGTATCTTCGATCAAAATTTCATCGATTCTAGGGGATCGTTTGGAGTTCGTATATGCCCTCTAAATCTCAGTAAGACCTCTCGATAAAAATCTGCTAATTTCAAGTTTATCGTTAAATGTTCGGATGTTTCCAATAACTTTGTAGAATAGTGTAACTATATAAATTGAATTGTTTGGGTATGAGTATATTGAATATGTGTATTTGGTATAATCCTGGTAAAAAATAGAACGAGTTTGATCGATCTGATAGATTATGCTAGTTTTATGTAAAAGTTGGTTTAATGTGTATTGATGTATCCTAAGATTAAAGATAAATATGAGATATATATGATGATACGATAATGTTTAGATAAATCCAATGGGTTTGGAAGGTTCGGGACCATTCCTTAGTGTTTGCGGAAAATTTTTCGGAAGATTTTCCAAAAACACGTAAACCGAGGATTCAAGTTAACTAGTGGCATGAATTAGTTTGTAATGATGTTTTAAGAATAATAGAACTTAAATCATTGAAATTGAACTTAATTTGATTGTTTCAGAAAGATCCATAAGTTGTCAAAGTAAGTCAAGAATTCGGTAAAGTTGCGATTCTGACGGCATTTCGCCATTTATTTTGGCAGACTTGACTATGATCGGAGCGCTCGCGAAACCAGGTAAGTAACCCATGCGATGAAACTTGAATTGGTGAATTCATGCTTTAAATATATATATATATATATATATATATATATATATATATATATGATTGAATTGTTAGGATAAAAGAGGATAGTTAGGAGGTGGTTTTGAGTACGGAGTCGAGATTTATATGGTTAAGATAATCGACCACCATAGGTATGGACTTTTGTAATGCTATGATATGAAGTGAAATGTTTTTTGAGGTGGATATCTATTGATGTATGTCATTGTATGAACCTGTAATGATATGCATATGTATATGTGAAAGAATATGTATATGTATAAGCATATGAGCATGTATTTGTATATGTATGAAATCATAAGATAATAATGTTTTGAGTGTATAAGATCGGTAAAGAGAAAAAGTTATGATTTTTGAATTTGTATTAGCACGTGTAGATGTGTGTTATTGTAATAAGTTTATCATTGACTAATGCATACGATTTAGTTGTATAAAGGTTGGGTTCGTATAAGTTAAGCCTCTCCTGAATGATACAAGTACGTGATTGATAGGATATGTATATGAATGGAAATGTATATTTAGTAAGACACTGCATCAATATTTTCATATAAGTATTCTGAAACGGAATATGTTTGATTGATAAGTAAAGGATGTGAGGACTGTTAAAGGTTATGGTATCTGAATTCGAAGTAATATGTATATTCATATATTTGGTGTATATACATATGTGTATGACTATCACGATGATAAAGGAGTGTTTGTCATGTATGTACTTATATATAAGTAATCGTGCGATGAGTTTGTGTTACGTGATATGTGTGCATGCGTGTATGTTAATTGGTTGATGATTTTATGGTGTAGTAGTCGAGCTCGTTAGGAATCCGTTCGGACGACAATCATCTCATACTTATTCTAAAAAAGATAATGAGTCTCGTACAAGCATTATATATGTAAGCCAGCCATATGTATGTATTATTTAGTTATGTGTTTGTTGATGCATTGGTTGTTATGTATGCTTCGTTGTCGATTACACGATGCTTGTATATATGTTTGAGTGTATGTGTGTTTATAACCCATGATATGTATATACTGTGTATGTTTTCGTGGAATGAATGAATAACCAGAAAACTAGTGTGAGTATAAGATGTTATGAAGTATGTTTGGTAAGTTCGTTATCATATGTATGTATATTGTGAAAGAGACCGAATGAGTTTGTTTTGACAGATTAACTATGACTTGGAGTGCTCGCGAAGCCAGGTAAGTATCCTATGCGATGAGTTCTCGAATTGTTCATTTCATGTTTCAAATAAATATATATATGATTAAAAGGTTTAGGATATTTAAAAGATGGATTTGAGAAAGGACTTCAAGATCGTGTATAGTTGAGTTAGTTGACCATCACAAGTATGGATTTTCATTATTGCTATGATATATAGCTAAATGTTTAATGACGTTGATGCCTATTGATGCATGTGAGTGTATGAACATGTAATAGTATGTCTATATATGTAAATGAACAAGTATATGTATAAGCATTGGTACACGTATTTGAATATATATATGATGATAAGTTATGGAAAATTTGAGTATACAAGATCGATAAAGAGAACAAATCATGATTTCTGAATTTGTATTAGCACGTGTAAATTTGCGTCATTGGGATAGGTTTGTTATTGACAAATGCATACGATTTAGTTGTTTAGAGGTTGACTTGGTATAAGCCTTTTATGAGTGATGGAAGTATGTGATTGATATGATACATATGTGAATGGAAATGTATATTTGGTAAGATATTGTATCAATGTTTCGGATACAAATTTTGAAAATGGTATATGTTTGATCGATAGGTAAAAGATAGGAGGACAATAAAAGGCTATGTTATCGGAGTTCGAAGTAATAGGTATATTCATATGTTTGATGTATATACGTATATGTATGATGATTCAGATGATAGACAATGTTTGAAATGTATGTGCTTGTATATGTGAGATCGTGTGATGAATTTGTGTCACGTGATATGTGTACATATTTGTATGTTAATTGGTTGATAATCTCATGGTGTAGTAGTCAACCTGGTTAGGGATCCGTTCGGACGGAATTCATCTCATACCTATTCTAAAATAGTTAATGAGTCTCAAACAAGCATTGTATGTATAAGCCAGTCATATGTATGTGTTGTTTCATTATGTGTTTTGTGACGTATTGGTTGTTATGTGTGCTTCTTATATTCATATGTTTGATGTATTGTTTGATTAGTCTAGGAAAGAGATGCCCAGCCACCGTGAATCTGCTGGTGTCCGGCGATGGCCCTAAAACCACCGGCAACGGCGAGAAAGGAAGAAAAATATATGGGCATAGGTTTTTCGATCCCGGATCATCGCTTCTTTTAACGGCACGAGCCACCCGCCAAATCATAGCTCTCGGAAAGTACTATAAGTTGATGGTGACAGATTTTCCATTTCGTGCAAGATTGCACACAAAACGAGAGGAGAAGGCGACGGTGAACAATAACATCGAATGAATAGTGGCTCTGATCGGAATTCCTTCGATTCCAAGGGATTGATTGGAGTTCGTATATGCCCTCGAAATCTCAGTAAGACCTCTCAGTAAAAATCCACTAATTTCAAGTTTATCGTTAAATATTCGGATATTTCCAGTAACTTTGTAGAATAGCGTAATTATATAAATTTAATTGTTTGGGTATTTGGTATAATCTCGGTGAAAACAGAACGAGTTAGATCGATCTGATAGATTATGCTAGTTTTCAGTAAAAGTGGGTTTAATGTGCATTGATGTTATCCTAAGAGTAAAGATAGATATGGGATATATATGTTGATAAGATAATGTTTAGATAAATCCGGGTAAGTTTGGAGGGTTCGGGACCTTTCCGTAGAGTTTGCGGAAACGTTTTCGGAAGATTTTCCAAAAATATGTAAACCAATGATTCAAGTTAACTAGTGGCATGAATTAGATTGTAATGATGTTTTAAGAATAATATAACTGAAATCATTGAAATCAGACTTAATTTGAATGTTTCAGAAAGATCTAGAAGTTGTCAAAGTAAAGTCAAAAATTTTGTAAAGTTGCGATTCTGACGGCATTTCGCCATTTGTTTTAGCAGACTTGACTAGGACTAGAGTGCTCGCTAAACCAGATAAGTAACTCATGTGATGATAACTTGAATTGATGAATTCATGTTTTAATATATATATATATATATATATATATATATATAATAGAAATGTTAGGATAAAAAGAGGATAATTAAGAAGTGGTTTTGAGTACGGTGTTCGAGATTACGTATGGTTAAGATAATCGACCACCAAAGGTATGGATTTTTATAATGCTATGATATAAAGTGAAATATTTGATGAGGTAGATGTCTATTGATGTATGTCATTGTATGAACCTATAATGGTAAACATATGTAAATGTGAATGAATATATATATGTATAAGTATATGAGCACATATTTGTATATGTATGAAATGATAAGATAAGTATGACTTGAGTGTATAAGATCAGTAAATTTGACAACTTGTGATTTCTGAATTTGTATTAGCACGTGTAGATGTGCGTTATTGGAATAAGCTTGTCATTGACTAATTCATATGATTTAGCTGTATAGAGGTTGGGTTGGTATAACTTAAGCCTTTCCATGATAGAATTACGTGATTGATATGATACGTATATGAATGAAAATATATATTTAGTAAGATACTGTATCAAGATTTTCATATAAGAATTTTGAAATGGAATATGTTTGATTGATAAGTAAATGATGTGAGGACTGTTAAAGGCTATGGTATCTGAATTCGAAGTAATATATATATTCATATGTTTGGTGGACTATCATGATGATAAAGTAGTATTTTCATGTATGTACTTGTGTATAAATAATCATGCGATGAGTTTGTGTTATGTGATATATGTGCATGCGTGTATGTTTAATTGGTTGATGATTTTGTGGTGTAGTAGTCAAACTGGTTAGGAATCCGTTCGGACGACATTTATCTCATACCTATTCTAAAATAGGTAATGAGTCTCGTACAAGCATTGTATGTGTAAGCTAGTAATATGTATGTACTATTTGGTTATGTGTTCTTTGATATATTAGCTGTTATGTATGCTTCGTTTTCGGTTACACGATGCTTGTATGTATATTTGAGTGTATGTGTGTATGATATAAGCCGTGATATGTTTGGACTATGTATTTTTTCTTGGAATGAATGAATGACCGAAAAACTTGTGTGACTATAAAATATTATGAAGTATAATTGCTAAGTTCATTATCGTATGTACGTATATGGTGAAATAGACTGAATGAGTTTGTAAGGTTGAGGTACCAGGCATGTCTCTAAGCAAGAATTTTGAAAATTGGAATTGCATGAATGAAAGAGAAGTGAGCTATGGTTTCTGAACTGATATATGTGAATGTTGTCACAAATGTTACACTATCATAAGATTATCGAATTAAAGAAAATTTGTTTGACTTACCGATTTGATGATATTTCAAGAATGTTTATTCGCGATAAAGTATAAACGTGTAACTTCATGTTTCATATGATTGAAACAGATTCGATGTTAAGTAACATACTCTGTGATATTTGAAGTTTTTCTTTATATGCTTTGGATGTTGCATATTAGATTGACCTATATATATACAAGTATAAGTATAACATAATAGAAAATTGATTACTCTGAACTCGTAATGATTTGATAGTTCATAAATATTTAGATAGTGAATGTTATAACATGTTTGACTTATATGTTTTGGTTGTGCATGGTTACTTACTGAGTTTTATAACTCACACCTAACCAGTTTGCTAGTTTTGCAGGTTGACTTCCAGATTAGTCAATCACGACAGCTTTGAAAGACATTCTCGAGACGCGGATCACTCAAGTTGCAGTCACCCTCGCTAGTGTCCTGGGAGAAGTCTTAGAGGTTTAGGAATCTTTGATTATTATGTTATTTTTCGTACTGAGCACGTTGATTTGTATTCATTAAGTAAAAGTTTTGATTTGTATATGATATTAAGGGCATGGAGCCCTTAAGTGTTTGTAGATTATGTGAGCACGAAGCCCTTAAGGGTTTATTTTGATGTGTTTTGTGTGAGCCTGAGGTTCTTTTGTTTGTTTGATGTTTTTCTTAGATTCCATTTTGATGTTGGACTGTGATCCAGATTGTCCAGTTTTAGGATACATCATGCTAATTTTTATGTGAATTTGGAGGCTTACAGTTGTGGTATCAGAGCCAGGTTTAGGTGTCGATGACTGCAGCTATAGTGTATCCGATCATCTGAGTAAGTTTTCTGTTACGTATACACTCTCATGTTTGAAACTTGGTTTTATTTCTTGTATATGGTATGATGTGCAATGATTTTGATTGATATGGGTGATTCAGATTATTGGTACATGTTTTTATCTTACGAATATATGTATGTATATATGTATACTAAGTTAAAAGTATGTCATTTATATAGAAATATGAATACATATGTGACGTGAAATCATTGTGTTTGAGGTACGAGTAATTCTATGCTATTGATAGTCTGAATTGTGAACAGATAACTTATTTTCCTTGCTATGATATTTTCATTTATGTTTTGAGAACTCGTATTTGATTTTTGGCATAAAAGTGTTTTGAAAAGAAAAAGGAAAGAAGAAAGAAAAAAATTTCAGATATTTTGATTTCGATTATAAAAGATAAAGAAAATATTTTCGCCTCGACACTTGATTCACGTTTTCATGTTTTGAGATTTATCGATATATTTCCATCAAGGTGCTTGATAATATTGTAATATCCAGAAATTCGGATACTCTTCCGGAAGGATTTTATATTGCAGATCGGGTCTCGAAATGAGACTATATTGGAGAATAAGAGTTTAAGTGTTGAAATATAGCTCGAAAAAATTTAAAATAGAGATTTGATGCACTAGAAATCGCGTGACATTAAAGAACCGCTTACGTAATTTATATATATTATTCTATACGAAAAAAATTTATTAGTTCGGCTATAAAGATAGCAAACGAATTCCGATTAAGTCGATTCTTGAACCATCATTTTTTCGAGACGAACAACTTTCATGTTGAACACTTTTCAAAATTTGCATCAGAAGGTCTTCAAAAATGCACATTTCCGTGAAAACCTCATGACAGGGGCCTGACTGTAATTTTCGGGGGTCAAAATATAATTTTTCGAAACTTTTCTATATATACCTCAATATTTTTGTTAATTGTGAAAATTAGATAATCCTCAAAGTCTTCCCACGTGACCCCCCACCCCCAAAACACGTTGCAGTTGACCTTGGTCGCGCCGACGGCCTGCCGACCAGGGTGATTGGCTAGGGGGTGTGTCGGCCACCCCCACCATGTGGTGGCCAGCGGCAGCCCCCAGGTCGTCGAAAAACAGCGATAAGGAGTGGGAAAACGAGCGGAATGAGTTTGTCAATCTCGGGTCATCGCTTCGTTTCACGACCCAAGTCACCCACCAAATCGAAGCTCTAAGAGAGTACTATAAGTTGGCAGTGATGGATTTTCCATTCCGTACACGGTTGCACGTGAAACGAGGAAGGAAGATTCGAATGAATAGTGACTCACGGTGAACTATAGCTCCGATCGGAATTCCATCGATTCTAGCGCATTCGTGGGATCATTTGGAGTCCATATATGCCCTCAAAATCTCGATAAGACCTTGTGGTAAAAAATTGTTAATTTCAAGTTTTTCGCTAAATATTTGGATGTTTCCAATAGCTTCTTAGAGTAACGTAATGATATAATTTGAATTTTTTGGGCATCAGTATATTGAATATGTGTACATGGTAGAATCCGAGAGAAATCAGAGCAAATTTTATAGATCCGATAAGTAAGCGAGTTTCCAGTAAAATTGGGTTTCGCATGCACTTGTGCTTTGATGAACGTAATTAAGAATATAGCTTAATTATGATGATACGATAGTATTTGAGTAATTCTAGAGAGGTTTGGAGGGCTTAGGATCCTTCCGCAGCGTTTTCTTAAACTTTTCGGAGGATTTTCTGGAAACACGTAATTTTCATATTTGAGCTGCTGGATGGATATATAACAATGTATAAGGATGTATTATGAGTAATGAAACTGAAATCATTGAAAACAGATTTAATTTGGGTTCTCCTGGAAAGTTGGGGAGTTTATGTTCTAAGTAAGTTTATATGATTAACGACCTTAACCGTCCGTATTTTGTGTTACAGATGGAGAAAGAGAGAGAAATGATAGCATGGACCCCAAGTAAGTACCTCACTGTGATCTTGCCTTAGGTAGACAAGGTATGATAACTGATTGTATGCTTATATATGTATATAGATATTAGTGTAGATTGCAAACTCGAAGAAATATGTAATAGTAGTTATGGAGTCTCAGAAAGCATGAAATTAAAGCTTTTAAAGGTACTGTCAATGAGATTCGTAAAAGAGCACGTATATAAAAAGATTTTTTGAAAGCATGCATAGTGTCAGGTTTCTAGATAGCAAACTAGTATCAGCATGAAATGTTTAGTATAAGCTGTCGTTACGTTTTCATAGTTAAGCATATCTCTTAGTAGAACACGTTTTTGTAAGGAATTTTAACAAAGTTTCCAGACTTCAGTTTAGTTTTGGTCTGAGTGTGGAACCATTGTATGAAATGTGTTGATATGTTTGATGACACGTGCGGGCATTTTTCATATGGATGCTTTTGCTGAAATGGGGTACGGGCCCATTTTATTTGTATTGGATGAGTGAGATGTCATCAGCTCGTAATTGACTGTGGTTGACTTTGCTATTGTGTATATGGATAATGGCATTGCATTGCATTGCATTGCATGACTTACATGATCATATGGTTGCTATGATGATGCATATGCATTTTGCATACCGAGAGGGAGACATAGTGCACATGGACAGATACAGATCTATGACCAGGGGAACAACAATGCGTAACGTCCCCGGATCCTAGTTACAGTGAGTGGACCCTTTTTCCTTTTAAAATTGAGATTTATTAATCAGTTTGACTCGAGACTTACTTTTAAATATTTTAGGGTGTTAGCCAAATTTGTTTACAGATGTTTACGATTGAAAATATCTTTTTAAAAGATTGATTTAAATGCTTGAGTTTTATGATTTTTGGAGGCATGGGGGAAAAACCCACCTCAGTATCTAACTTGACTCAACTATGGAATTGACGGATACAGATATCGTGTGCACATACAGTTCAGGACTAGGGAGGACAGATGCCCCTGGATCCCAGATTCAGAGTCAAGAGGGTGGCATAGATCCGCACCCTAACTGCAGATTTGTTCCTTGGGATGGCGAGACGTTACGCCCTAAGACCACTAGATATTTACGTACTTGGGGATCCCCCCAAGCACCAGATTTTGCGTATGGGGGGACAACGAGACGTAACGCCCCCATGCGCCAGATTTCTCCATATATTTCGGAGACAGAGTTTTTAGAAACTGATTTCGAGAGATATGATTTTCAGAAATAATAAATTTTATAAAAGAGTTTTCACGAGAATAAACTTTTACAGAAAAACATTAGAGTTTTACAAACAGAACCTAGTTTCCGAAAAAGTTTTACAGAAAAAGATATGTTTTCAAATAAGAAAAGAGATTTCAGAAAAGACAGCTTTCTTAAGACGATTTCAGCTTTAGAACTATGGAGATTTTCATGATAATCCTTGTGCATAACTGTTTACTTTTATTAAAAAAAAATTGATTTCCAACATAGTACCAAAGTGGAATTTCATGTATAAGATTTTGACTCTACTTGATCTTGTATACCATCACATGTTTTGAATTCTATTTTACCCCAACTGGTTTGGATAATTTCTAACATATGGGGTTTCTAATTTTACAAACCTCTATAGTTTTCAGAGTTTCTATTAAAGTTTTACGATTCTCAGATATGGAAATTCTAGCTTTTGCATATAGCTTGTCCTACGGGGCTAGATGCAGTTGTTATTCTATTATAGTGTGATTTCAGAATTTGGACCCTGCATAGTTGGTTTCCTTATTTGGTGGAGATATTTCTCCTTGACATGAAAGTTCAGTTATGTCTAGTTTAGATTTGATGAGTAAGATGGTAGTATGTTATAAGTATGTACTATGTATAAATTGTATGTTGAGATGTTTGGTCGATTCGTGATATTAATGTAAGGGCTGAGTGTTGAGTGTTTATTAAATTTAGAATGTAGTTTGTGAAGATTCCAATGGATTGAATCCAGTGTCGAAATCTTATGTTGTATAGAGGTCTGAGGTTTCAGCTTAGTGTTTCAGTAAATGTTCTACAGCTCACAGTTAGCAAATACTTGAGTTTTTAGCTTACGTGACCCATATGAAGTAACCAGCCATAGTTTAAGCTGACTAAACCATCACAGGTTTGGGTTGGCCTTAGCCATGGGTTTGGGTGGTTTGGTAGGTAATAAGTTAATAAGATGGTAGAATTCCGTAGATACGTAGTATAGTGTGGAACCGAGAAGATAAGATTACTAAAATATTACATTCAGTACAGTGAGTAAATTATCCAGGTATAATATATGTAAACGGCCATCGGGTAGAGATGAGATTTATAAGTTGTGTATATTCACATATATCTGATTATTATTTATATTATTATGGTTACTTGATATATTTACATAAGACGTGAGTTACTTACTGAGCTTTATAGCTCACACCCCGATTGTTTACTAGTTTTGCAGGTTCATATTGGACTTAAAGAAATAGAAGATTTCCATAGACGTCTTGCAGATAGCGGATCACCCCAATACAGTCAAGTCGGTCTTGAGTCGTTGTATGGTTCTGGGATGTGTAATTGGGCTTCTTCAGTTTTAGTTTTATTTATTTGTATCATATGTATAATTTTAAATCGTGCTGATGATATAGTTGATTGTAGTTATTTGTCTAACGTCAGGTCGGAAGCCTATTTACATATGAGTTGAGTTTTTCAGGCCGGAGGCCTATTTGTATGAGTTAAGATAATTGCTTTTGAATTTAATATCAATACACCTCGAGGTGATGGACTTTGATCCAGGTTTCATAATTTTTAACAAATGTCATGTCGAAATTTTAGTAGCATCAGAGGCTTATGGAGATGCGTTTTCCTGTCTCCTGCCAGTAACATCTTGGCATCATGCGAGATATCATAAATATATTTCCGTCTCGGCACTCGAAAATGATTTTGATGTTTTTAAACTGTAAAACTTTATTTCCGTCGAGATGTTCGAAAATCTGTTTTCGTCACAGTGCTTGATGATTTTATGTTTGTGACCCTTCGTGGCGCTTTTATATGTTTCATTCTGGCTTGGCCGGGGTTCTTGTTATGGGGGTCCAAACTATCGAAAAATGGCTGGCCCACTATCTGTTAGGATAAGCGCAGCGGAATGCGCGGTGGATGGCGAAAATGGTTTTTAAACATTTTAAAAATTTCCGAGCGAATTAATTAATATCAAATATTTTTAATTCACTCAAATAAGTTTAAATATATTATTTATTAGCATTTAATAATATAATATATTTCGAAACACGATGAATTATTTTACGAAAATATTTTTCAATAAATACTACGCGTAATGGGCAAACGGTCAAACCGGTTGACCACCCGCCAAGCAGGGCCAACCTGGTCACTCGAGCAATTTTCGGTCAGCCCTTGGGCTGCCCGGATAGTGCCCAGTTCACTGGTTTCACAACCGTGACGCAGCGAGCACGTTTCAACCCGAATTTCGCAGTGTTCACGCGTTTTCGCCCCAGAATAATTTTCGAAATTTATCCACCACCCAATACACATCCAAAATCATCCAAATAACATACTTTTCCATGAAAAATATGTTGTTTTAAGGGACCAAATCAGATCTGATTCCAGAAATATTTTTATCCATTTGTCATGCTTAAATTCAATTTATTTGTAAAATTAATCCAATTAATTTACACCAAATTTAATCACCACAATACAAAATTTCAAGAATAATTCTAGGCAATGTTAGAGTTGTAACATCACTCTAGAATGATAATTTTTAACTTTTAGATTAATTCCCTAATTAATCCTTTACACATGCTTAATAGAGAAACTATTAAGATTAAACCAAGCAACCAACACCAAATTTTGTTTCAAATACATATCCAAGGTATATATTAATTCAAACATGCAATATACATATCTCATACATATTTCAAATGCTAAAGAAAACAAAACAAAGAAATTGAAATTTGGAACTTAATATTACCTTAATATATTTTCCAATTTTCCAATTTCTTCTTCCTTTGGTGTTGGAAATCTTGTTTAAACTCTAACCCCTTTTTCTTTTGGTTCTCAACATATGAAGAAAATGGCCGAGCCAAGCAAAAAATGAAATAATTTCATTTTATATATTTTTCCTACATGTGGCCGAAATTTGAGATTAATTTTCAACAAAATTAATCAATTTTTATGGCCATCAATTTGACACACTTTTAATCTTATCCAAATAAGATTTTTATTTTTATTTTTGTTAATTAAAATTCAACTGTTAAAAATACACGGTTTGGCCAATCAAATTATGCCAAAAATCAAGAATATTCAATGTAATATTCTTAATTAAAATAAATTAATTAACTAATAAATTAATTCATTTTATTATTAACAAAAAGACAAAATAAATACATGGAGAAATATTCCAAGAATATTCTTCCATTTTATTATTATTAATTAATTAATTAATAATTAATCTGAATTATGTATCGTATACAAATACACATTATTTAATGTGCATGTGTAAATTATGAATAATCTGAATTATCCATAATTAATTGCCCAAGTGTTCAACAAGTACACTTTATATTGTGAGACTCTCTAGGTTCAAGTTTATCTGTTACGGAAACCATTTCCATGTCCGTAATTCATCCACTCATAAATTACGACGACCACAGATAATAGAGTTGGACCATCCAAGTCGAAGTCATTGCATATATATAATCCATTTGTCATAGGTTATCCAAATTGTTCTGGAGATATAGATTAAACGTCAAATCTTAGCTATGAATAATTCATGTGTCGCGACATATTTGTGATTCTTTAATAAATATTTGGAACTCATTTCCGAATCAAACATCGACCAAGGATTTCAAAGAATCATAAATTGGACACCTAAATCTCGTACACGGGACTGACAGATTCTCTCTGGATACATAATATGATATCATGAGTATCAGTCCATACCCGATGAACAGGCAGAGGTCTGATATTAAAAGATCGTTGACGTGACTATCATCAAAGTATGAAGGATATCTCACATATCCACAATGGTATCACAAGCCAAAGGAGCTAATATGTTATTCGACTCGTAAAGATTCCTATTGACGTTGGTGTACCATCTATCAGGAATCTTCGAATGAGTCATTCAATATTATCCAATAAATACCTACGTGTCTATATGAGTCTCCCAAGACTCATGGTTTACTGAGACAAACCATTAGAACAATTCTAATATACGACACGTTCCAGTCTCACGGGTTTACTAACCGACCAGGTATGTAAACCTTGACTAGGAATAATTTTAAAAATGAATTGTATTGTGACATTTCTCAGTAACAATTACGGCGCTTTTGTAATTATATCACAACTATTCATTCTAAGATCTTTTATGCCTTTACCATATAATATAATATATTGATGAAAATTACTCAATTTTATTCATAGTAAAATAAAATGTACATCGTATTTACAATAAGTACAACAAAATTCGGCGCGTCGAGCACCAACTCCAATACTTTCTCCCACTTACTCTAGTGCCAAATTTGATGGTATCTAATACCCATCGCCTCTACATGTCTATCATATAGTCTCGGAGGCAAGGCATTCTAAAGCGGGTCTGCTATGTTGTCCTCTCCAGATATCTTGTATATGGCAACATCTCCTCGAACGATGTCTCACGAATAATGTGGTACTTTCATTTTACATGTTTCGATTTCTAATGCACTCTTGGTTTTTTTTGCCTGTGCAACGACACTAATATAATCACAGAACAACGAGATCGAATCCTCGATACTTGGGAAAACTCTCAATTCAGTGATAAATTTTCTAATCCATACAGCTTCCTTTGCAGCATTTGATGCCACAATATATTCCACCTCAGTGGTGGAATCCGCTGTTGATCATTGTTTGGAACACTTCCAACTAATTATAGCATTATTAAGAGTAATTACAAAACCTGAAGTAGACTTTCTATCATCAGGATCTGACTGAAAGCCAGAATCTGTATATCCTCTTATCTTTAAAGCACATTCTCCATAAATAAGAAACTTATCCTTAGTACCGTTTAGATACTTTAGGATATGTTTAACGACCATCAAATGGTTTTTACCTGGATTTAACTGATATCTTCTAGTAACGCTTACTGCATGACTAATATCAGGTCTCGTACATAACATGGCATACATGATGCTTCTCAAGCATGATGCATAATGTTGACTAGACATTCTAGCATTTTCATCTTCCGTATGAGGAAACATCTTCCGTATGAGGAAACATCTTCTTCGAAAGATGAATGCCATGTCGAAAATGTATATTAGCAACTTTACAATTGCTAAAGTTGCACCTTTGTAGGATCTGATATATGTACGAAGATTGGGATAACCAAATCAGCTTCCTTTCTCTATCCATATAGAGTTTTATACCAAGTATATAGGAAGCTTCACCCAAGTCTTTCATGGAAAAGTTTTTACAGAGATATGTTTTAACACCCTACATCATTCCAAGATCATTTCCAATGATCAGGATGTCATCAACATTAAGCACCAAGAACACTATCATACTCCCACTAACCTTCTTATAAACACAAGATTCTTCTTCATTTTTTAGAAAACCAGACAATCTGATTACCTCATCAAAACGAAGATTCAAACTCCAAGAAGCTTGTTTAAGTCCATAAATGGACTTCTTAAGCTTACATACCATGCCAAAATTTTGGCTGGAGACAAAACCCTCTGGTTGTTTCATATGGATTTCTTCATCAAGAAATCCATTAAAAAAAGCCGTTTTGACATCCATTTGACAAATATCATAATCATGGCAAGCAGCGATAGCCAATAAAATCCTAATAGACTTTAGTATTGCTAGTGGTGAAAAGGTTTATCATAGTCCACATCTGGCCTTTGAGTGTAACCTTTAGCAACCAGTCGGGCTTTGAAGGTTTCAACCTTCCTATGAGGCCCTCACTTCCTCTTGTAAACCCATTTACAACCTACGATAACAATTCCCTCCGGAAGCGGAACCAAGTCCCATACTCGATTCTGATGCATATAGTCTATTTCGGAATTCATGGCTTCCTACCATTTAGCGGAATCAATGTCTAACATTGCTTCTTTGTAGGTATACGAATCAGTCTCCTCAACAAGGAGGACATTGAGAATTTTGTCTTGTATTAAATATAAGCGCTTAAGAGGTCTCGATATCCTAGTAGACCTATGGAGAGTGGAATTTGAAGGTTCTGCTTCTGTCTGAACCTGTGATTCCTCTATTGGTCTGTCATCTATAGGTTGGACTTCATCAAGTTCAATATTTCTATGATTACCACCTTTTGCCAAAAATGCTTCTTCAAGAAATCTGGCAAAGCGAGCTATGAACACATTTCGATGCCCGGGTTCATAGAATTGATATTCTTTAGAATATGAAGGATATCCAAAAAACCTAACTTTTCACCATCAAGGCAAAAGTTTATCCTGCTATGTCACCTTGACTTATGCCCCTAACATAATTAAGGTTCAGTTTCCTACCAACCCATATCTCATATGGAGTAGTAGAAATAACTTTATAGGTAACCCAATTCAACAGATGTGCAGCAATAAGAAGAGAAAACCCCAAAAAAAGTAAGGCAAATCTATAGAACTCAACATTGATCGGACCATATCCAATAAAGTCTGATTTCTCTTTTCAAATACTCCATTGTACTGTGGAGTACCCCGAAGGAGTATATTGAGCGAGAATCCCATTCTCTTTAAGATACTCGATAAATTCACTACTTATATATTCACCGCCTCGATCTGATCGAAGGCATTTGATGAATTTACCAGTTTATTTTTCTACTTCGTTTCGAAATTCTTTGAACTTTTCAAAGATTTCCGATTTATGTTTCATCAAATAAACATAACCATATCGTGACAAATCATCAGTAAATATTATGAAGTAAGAAAAATCACTATGAACAGTGTGATGTATAAGACCACATACATCACTATGTACGATCTCCAATAAGTCAGTAGTCTGATGTCCAACACCAGTAAATGGGCTAGTCATTTTACCCTGAATACAAGATTCACAAGTTGGAAAATATTATATGTTTAAATTCTCAATCAAACCATTCTTAACCAACTGGGTCATGCGTCGTACAATTATATGACCTAATCGCATATGCCATAATTCAGTATCAGTTATTTCAGATCTTTTACGTTTATTATCCCGAATTTCATAAGCATCTATAATGGCATGCAAAATATAATGACCTTGCGAATTTGAACATTTGTGTAACAAAACATCATTCATATCATATATATACATAGAACTATTCTTAATATGTACATGATATCCTTTTGTATCTAATACAAACAGGGATATAATATTAGCTACACAACCAGGCACAAAAACATAATCTATCAAAATGATACTGCCTCTGGATAGACGAATCTCGTATTCGCCAACGGCTGCTGCAGATAAAGAATCTACATTCCCAAAATGTAGCTGCATCTCACCTGGATTAAGCATCCTACTGACCCTCAGCCCCTGCAACAAATTGCAGATGTGAGTAGGACTAGCAAAATCTAAAACCCATCCAGAACCAATGGCTTTACAAGCAAAGAGATATCAATGATAAGGAAAATAAATATACCTGATGCGGCGGCTCTCTCCTATCTGACGGAAGCTATATAGTCTGAAAAGTTGCGCCTCCAATGTCCAATCTTGCCACAGTGGTGGCACTTATCCTAAGCAGCTTTCTTCTTTAACTTGCCTTGCTTCGCAACCTTTCCGTTAGGAGGAACACCAGAACCAATCTTCTTTGCCCTTTTCTTATTCTTCTTCTTGCCAGATCTCGTAGATTGAGAAGAAGAAGAACTAGGCAAAGAAGACTTTGAAATGAGTGTCGGCACGCCATTTTTTATGTCCTCCTCAATAGTCTGAAGCATCATATGCAACTGACTGTAGGAACAACGAATCCCATGCATGTTGAAGGTCATAATGAACTGGGAATATGATGGTGGGAGTGAGCCAAGAATCAAATTCCTGCATAGAGTCTCATTCATGTGAAAGTCAAACTTCTGAAGCTGCTCGATGAGATCCATCATGTGCAAGACATATGGACTCACTGGCTTACCATCAGCCAATCGAGCGTGGAATCCTATATACCAGGGTCTACTCCTGGTTCAAAAACAGCTCCCTAAGCTGAGATATAATGATATAGGGGTCAGGTATATCAACATATTGCCTCTTCAGATTAGGAGACATAGTATGAAGAATGAGCGATCTGACACTCAGATCATCATCCTTCCATTTTTGAAATGACTTCATCTCTTTAGGTGTAGACTCCGGATTAATATCCAACGGTATTGGATTATCTAGCACATAACCCAACTTCTTGGACCTTAATACAATCTTAAGATCCAATTCTCATTCACTAAAGTTCTCAAGACCGGTCAATTTGTTCGCGTCCAAGACACGTGCAAAATGATTAGAAGTGGTAGCTGTCATCACAAACTTAACAAAAGAAGCAGGAATTAGCAGACAATAGCAATTTCATCAATATAAAAAATCATCCAACATATCATGGAATTTTTAATATAAGGATGCCCTCCCACTATTTTATATAAATTGATAATCCCCAAACAAAATACGAGAATTTAATAATAAAATTAAATTCTATAGCATGAAGTAGACCTTACAAATATATTTGAATACACATCTTTGGCACATTATGCCCACATATATTTGAAAGTAGATAACAATTATTAATCACATACAGTGTGACTCTTAGAAATAGGTCTTGAACCGTTTCCGATCCTCACTGCTTTGGCATCTATTGGATGAGGCGTATTCAAGGTAATACTCGTCAATGAATATACCCGAGGTACTTATGCACTACCTCACTGCTTTGGCATCTATTGGTATGCACTTTCGCTCGAATTTATTTCTTATCAAATAAGTTTTACCGGTATAAACAAATTTCTATTAACCATAGCCGCACTACTTTGGCAAACACAACCACGGTATCAGGAAAAATATTTACATCTGTATTGACGAGATGGACCCATTAGTGTACAATACACTCACAAAACACAAAGCCATATTATGGGGATTTTACTGTCAAACAACCAAAATAATTGATCCAATCAATTAATTCTCAAGCATAAGTAAAATAAATTGAATTAAATATCAAATATTTAAAGTATGAAAAATTATTTTGGATGTGGGATCAGACGCTCTGATACCATTTTGTCGGGGTAAGAGCAGCAGAAGGAGCGGTGAATGGCGAAAATGGTTTTTAAATATTTTAAAAATTTCCGAGCGAATTAATTAATATCAAATATTTTTAATTCACTCAAATAAGTTTAAATATATTATTTATTAACATTTAATAACATAATATATTTCGAAACATGATGAATTATTTTACGAAAATATTTTTCGATAAATATTACGCGTAACAGGCAAACGATCAAACCGGTTGACCAATTGTCGAGCTCGACCTGATCGCTCGAGCAATGTTCGGTCAGCCCTTGGGCTGCCCGAACAGTGCCCAGTTTGCTGGTTTCACTGACGTGATGCTGCGAGCCAGTTTCGACGCAAATTTCACCGTTTTCACGCGTTTTCACCCCGAAATAATTTTCGGAATTTATCCACCACCCAATATACATCCAAAATCATCCAAATAACATACTTTTCCATGAAAAATATTCTATTTCAAGGGACCAAATCTGATCTGATTCCAGAAATATTTTTATCCATTTTTTCATGCTGAAATTCAATTTTTTTACAAAATTAATCCAATTAATTTACACCAAATTTAATCACCACAATACAAAGTTCCAAGAACAATTCTAGGCAAAATTAGAGTGGTAACATCACTCTAGAATTCCCTAATTAATCATTTACACATGCTTAATAAAGAAACTATTAAAATTAAACCAAACAACCAACACCAAATTTTGTTTCAAATACATATCCAAGGTATATATTTAATTCAAACATAAAATATACATATTCCATACATATTTCACATACTAAAGAAAACAAAACAAAGAAATAGAAATTTGGAACTTAATATTGTTGGGTTTTGTACGTATTACTCGGATTAAGCAGCGGAAAGCGGGAAATTACCGTAAAGCCCATAAACTTTCCATTTTAATCATTTTAATCCTAAGTTGTTCAAAACAAACTTAGGTGATTTCAAATCATAACCAAAATGATTTGTATATCAAATATACATGAAAAATAGAATTCTGAAAATTTTCAAATTTTTCAATAATTACCAAAAGGCCCAAATCTTTTGCTTTTTGATTATTTTGGTCCTAACTTGTTCAAAACAGGTTTATTTGATTTCCAATCACAACCAAAATGATTTGTACATCATATATACATTAAAAAACAACCCAATTTTTTTTTCCAGAATTTAACACAATAGTCGTGGGGTCCCAATAGCTTGTATTTTAATCATTTTGGTTCTAATTTGTCAAATACAAAATAGGTGATATCCAATCACTACCAAAATAATTTGTAAATCTTATATACATTAAAATGCAACCGAGAAATTTTTTTCCAGATTTTTAACATAATACATGTGAGCCCCAAAAACTTTACATTTTGATCATTTTGGTCCTAATTTGTCAAATGCGAGATTAGGTGTAATCCAATCACTGCCAAAATAATTTTTACATCTCATAGACATCAAGATACAACATATATATGAAAATTCCCAATTTTGGTGGAGGTTCAAAACCCTAATTTCTCAAATTAATCAAATTAACAAAATTAACAAAATTAACAAAATCCAATACTTTAATCTAATCTCTACAACACCAAACAAGTCTCACCACTTTGAAACAACCCAAGAACAATTCTAGGTCATCAATGAGTGGCCTAACAACTCTAGAATGGCAACCAAGTCATCTAATGACTAAAAGAAAGCTTACTAACTCTTTAATGGCTTTCTTTGAACATCATACATGCATACACCCATCATTCATGCTTCCAACCATCAAAAACACAAACACGCAAGTCTAAAAACTTAAGAACAAACTATGCCATAGCCAAGAACAAAAGGAAAAAATTTGCCTCTAATAGAAAGTTGGAAATACTTACTAAAATCCAAGCTTTCTTTAGTTTTTCTTCTTGTTTCTTCACATTTTCTCTCTAACTTATTATGTTTATATTTCGGAGGCTTGAACAAGGTTAAAGCAAATGAAAAAATATATCTCTTATATATTCTAGGGTATGGCCAAAATTTGCAAGAAATAAAAGAAAAGAGATTTTTCAATTTAATCAAAATTAAACAAATATCAAAGAAGTCAAATTCAATTTGACAACCATTTCTTTCAATGTAAAAGTTAACATTTTACAGTCTAATCATTTCCTAACTTTATCATAATGTAAGATATTTATATTTTAGTTTCTTTAATTATTTAACAATTAAACAATTAATTAATTAATTAAATACAAATATCTCAAATATATGTATCATATTTACATTAAATAATCCAAATACATATATTAATGATATATGTCAAATATCTTAATTTGACAATTAATTAATGTGTATTTAATAATATCATATATTAAACACAAATATACAATAATTACGAAATGACGGATCAGCCCCTAAAGCATGTATCTTTCGTTTAACCGTTAAACGATTTATAAATAATCATCATTATTCATAAATATTGCCTTAGTACTCTATGAGTATATTTCATTAGTAAGACTCTTTACGTTCAGGCATATCCGTCATGAAATCCAATTTCGTGTCCATAATCTACCCACTCGTAAATTATGACGACCACGGATAAACTGCTGAACCATACAGGCCGATGTTATTGCATACGTAATCCCTATGTCACAGGTATCCGGATTATCCCAGAGATATAGATGTAAATGTCAAAATCTCTATAGGAATAATGTTGTCGACATTTCTATTAGCTATCTCTAAATAACATTCGAACTCACTTTCGAAGTATACTATGGCCATAGATTTAGCATATCGCTAATCAAATTTGGACTACATATGCTCTGTACACAGAACTGACGGATCCTACCTTGACACACACAGAATATCATGAGGATTGGTCCACACCCAATGAACAGACGGAGGTCTGATCTAAATAGATCGGTGACGTGACTGCCATCTAAGTATGGAGGATGTCTCATACATCCACAGTGGTATCTCAAGTCAAATGACCACTATGCTACTCAACCCGAGAAGATTTTTATTGACATTGGTGTACCATATATTAAGAATCTTCGGTGAGTCGTTCAGTGTTTATCCAATATAAACACCTACACGTCTATATGAGTCTCCCAAAACTCATGGTTCATTGGGATAAACCATCAGATCAAGTCTCGATATACGACATGTACTGGTCTCAATGGATTTAACTAACCGACCCGTGTCAGTAAATCTTGACCAGGAACTCTATTTCATAATATACATCTAGTAGTGACACTTCCCAATATCAATTACAAACTACTTTATAACTGCGCACTACATTATATATTATCGGGTCTTTGTCTAATATATACATATCACAAAATCAGATTTAGTTTCAATTTAATCGTTATTAGATCGAATACGTATATAAAAACAAGAGGTGCAGCCATTAATAAGTAATATTATGGAAAAATATATTGTTGATATTCATGAATCGGATATAAATACGATCCAGATTGGCGCTTTGAGCACCAACTCCAATAATTTCTCCCACTTGCTCTAGTGCCAATCCACGGTATCATATACACATCTCAATGTGTATCGTATGCACATGGCCCTCAAGAGCTCACCTAGCACTCAAGAGGTAGGCAACAAGAAGTAGGTTCGCTATAACATATTGAGTTTGTCCAACAAATCCATTCGTTTCCAAAAGTCAGTATCATTCATATTTTTTAGAAACTAAGTTTTGCATCAATATGACTCAGATGCTACATCAATATTATGCTACAACTACTGAGTTGTCCAAGTATTTATGGATCAAATCTAAAATACTATGTAGACAACTGCAAGCACAACAACAATGTCAAAACTTCTAATTTATAAGGTCACTATGCAACTTCATAAGTCAATACTTCATAGGTTGCATCTAGTTCCACTTACAAATTAGAATCCTCTGTGACATTCCCACTGCATCTTTTTTTACTCTTTATGACGTAGACCATCTAACGTCATAATTAGACTCATAACTGATATGACCCAAATGGTTGCAGACTATATGCTCCATGAATTAGAAACTCATTCTTAATATCTCAAAGATCACAAAGAACATGTTTCAAGATCCATCCTATGGTCTATATGGTATCAAAATAACTTGTAACAATTACGATTAAATCGATATCTTTAATTGTACATAATAAAGTATTCATTATGTCATCATCCTATGATACATAAGATTGATTAGACATTCTAAATAATTTCTCTTTGGACAAAGGAATCATCCTTTATAAAAGATGAATACAATATATAAGACACACACTAACTGTCAAACAATTATACTAACTGTCATACAGATTGCCTTGTTGTGTCCTTTATTAGATCAAATCTAATGCATGATTAATAGAAGTATGTCACAAGTCTCCCAGTTTTATATCATATGTAAAACTTTATATCGAATATAACAGAGACTACTCACATTACTTTCACGTAGTAAGAAGACTAAGGTAAACCTTTTACCTCACAAACATCTCATTATTACCATAATAATGATAATGTCGTTAGGATATTTAACACTAGAAAGTAATTTGTGAAAGAGACTGAATGAGTTTGTAAGCTTGAGGTACCAGGCATGTCTCTAAGCAAGAATTTTGAAAATTGAAATTGCATGAATGAGAGAGAAGTGAGATATGGTTTCTGAACTGATATATGTGAATACGATAATACACGGATGTTAAACTATCGTAAGATTATCCAATTAAAGAAAGTTCGTTTGACTTACTGATTTGATGATATTTTAAGGATGTCTATTCATGATAAAGTATAAATGTATAACTTCATGTTTCATATGATTGAAACAGATTCGATGTTAAGTAATGTACTCTGTGATATTTGAAGTTTTGTTTTATATGCTTTGGATGTTGCATATTAGATTGACCTATATATATACAAGTCTAAGTATAGCATAATAGAAAATTGATGACTCTGAACTCGTAATGATTTGATAGTTCATACATATTTAGATTGTGAATGTTATAACATGTTTGACTTAAATGTTTTGGTTGTGCATGGTTACTTACCGAGTTTTATAACTAACACCAAACCAGTTTGCTAGTTTTGTAGGTTGACTTCCAGATTGGTCAACCACGATGGCTTTGAAAGACAGGCTCGAGACGCAGATCACTCAAGTTACAGTCACCTTTGTTGGGGTTTTTGGGGCAAATTCGGGAAAACGCAGCGGAAAACAGAAAATCAAAATTTTTCGATTTCAATACTTTTTCTTGGGCAATTAAAATAAATATATTTATTCTAATTACTCAATACTTAAAAACGGGATTTTTTTACAAAAAAAAATCAGATTTTAACATATTTGCCAAGAGACCCCTCATACTTTGCATTTTGATCATTTTAGTCCTCAAATTGTCAAATAAAATTTTAAGTGATTCAAAATCAATCCCAAAATGATTTATAAATGTCAAATACATCAAAATTAAAATTGCAACAAAAATTCCAAACTTTTTTCAATTGCCGAATGCACCTAAATTTTCCAAGTTTTGCAATTTGGTCCAATCTTGTTCAAAATAAGTCAAGATGAAATCCAATCATCACCAAATTTAATATACATCATATATACATCATTATCAATACATATATGAAAATCCCCAAATTTGGATTAGGTTATGAACCCTAATTTCTCAAATTAGTCTAATTGATCAATTTACACCAAATTGAATAAATCCAACACTTCAATCAATTCTCTACCACACCAAACAAGTCTCACCACTTTGAAATAACAGAAGAACAATTCTAGGTCATCAATGAGTGGCCCAACAACTCTAGAATGACAACTTGATTATTAAATAATCAAAAGAAAGCTTACAAACTCATTTCAAGCTTACTTTGTTAATCATACATGCAACATCTTTCAAACAAGTTACCAACCATTTAATTACAAACTAAAAGAGTAGAGACAACATCCTAGCAACACATGTTGAAGCCAAGAATGATAGAAATAATTTCTTAGTTGAACAAAGTAAGAAATACTTACAAAATCTTGATATTTGGCTTAAGTTCTTTCCTTTTTCTTTCAACTTTGCTCTCAACTTTATTTTATAATTGTTTTAGTAACTTGAACTTATGAAACACAATTGAAACAAAAAACGTTATATATTTTCCCTTATGGCCGAAACTTGAAGGAAAAATAATAACAAGATATTTTCAATTTTTGTTTCAATTAATTAAATGGAAAATGATTTACTTGACTTTTGTTATTTGATCATTAAAGCATTTAATAAAAACCAACAAGTGTTACAAATCATATAAGGCCATTTGCTAACTTAATCATGGCAAAAGATATTTAAAATCAATTACTTTAATCATTTAACATTTAAATAATTAAATACAAATATCTTAAATATGTATTATATTTACATTAAATAATCAAAATACATATAGTAATGATATATGTCAAATATGTCAATTTGATATTTAATTAATATGTATTTAATAAAATCAAATATTAAATACAAAAACACATTAATTAGGAAACGACCAAAAGATCCCAATTGAATGTATTTTCGTTTAACCGTTAAACGACTTATAAATAATCAGTATTATCCATAAAAGTTGCCCTAGTGCTTTACCAGTATATTTCATTTGTGAGACTCTCTTGGTTCAGGCATATCCATCACGAAATCCAATTTCGTGTCTATAATCTACCCACCCGTAAATTATGAAGAACACATATAATCTATCCATCACAAATATCTAGATTATTCCAGAGATATAGATATAAATGTCATATCTCTATAGATATATCACGTCGACGTTTCTTTAGCAATATCTTAATAAAACTTAGAACTAACTTCTACAGTGTACCACAGGCCCATGAATTTAACAGATTGCTAATCTCATATGAATATATATGCTCTGTACACAGTGTTAGGGATATGCCATATACCCAACTTGTGGATGGGCTATATGTACATGTATTTGTAATATTTTCATTAATTAATAAAATGGAAATTTTTGTTATACGTGTCTTACAAAACTTATATGAATCATCAAACACTGTAATAAAGCCCTTGGAGTAATAAGATGATGGCTTCCACGCCTTATGAGAATCAATACTCTTAAACGTTCCTAGTCATAGTTTTGTGAATAATCTGGGCGTTCACAAAGCGAATAGACTAGCATGATGATATGATCAGCCCTTAAGTGGGGTGGCCGATCTCATATGCTACTAGGAGATCCGTCTGATTGGTGTATCAACATGGATGCATGAGTTTCTCGTGTCCATCGAACTGACCACTGAAAGTTTTCACATGGAGTGTTTATCCCATGTGTATGTGAGAACTTTCATGTATTGATTGTATGACTAGTCCTTAGACTTAAGGTCTTTACAATCTTATGTGTGGATCAAATAACTTTGACATTATCCTTCCCCAGTTCAAAAGATCCGATCATAAGGGTATGATTGGGTCATTTTTTGAAACACATGAAGTGTGTAAAGATACAATAGAGAATCGCCACTCTCTCGAATAATATTTTCTTATAAGAGTAGTATTCCAGTTCACGGGTTGATATGTGTGATCAGTGCTTGAGACTGTGGCCGCAGCAGAAGAATTATGTGAGATTATTGGGTTAGCACGATTCATGACACTATCAACATCATACCTTTGACTATATGGGTAGACATTTTCCATACCCTAGGTCAAACGGTGGGATACAGTGAGGCGAGTGACCGTATCATATATAAATCACATACAGAATAAGTATATATATCTTTCCTTCTCATTTGGGGCCCTTGGCATGTTGCTAGATGTCAACCTTGGTCATTGAAATCGAACGACCATCTGATCGGAGGATAATTTATGTTCGATTAAATTATCAAGATTCATTTCATGTCCAATTTGAGGGGAACCTAAAAGGTCACACACAACAAAGTCGAAATCAATGGTTAACAGTGCACAGTACAAATTTAACAGCATATATGATTGCTGTAAGAATTGTTCATAAATGGTTCAATGTGTTTAATTATTGAACAGATCATTTATGAGTTTCCATAGTGGCTTAGGGATTTGTGAATGACGATAGGGGCACTTTGGGAATTGGAATAAATAAATAAATAAATAAATAAAACATGAATAGTAATGTGAATAGTAACCTGAATAGTTGTTGGGTTTCTATTAAGTCCCAAGATCGATTTCAAGCAAGAAACATGTGTGAATACTCAAACAAAGTATGGCGGAATCATACTTACATTGATCGGATTTTGATGCGATGAACACAAGCCCTTTGTTGCTCCCTTGAAGCTCTCGGCATTGGGCTCCAATTTGTGCTCTAAAAATTCGGTCAACCTCCATGAATGGATCTCCAAGCTCCAAGCTTTGTGTGGTGATTCCATGTTCATAAGTTAGTTTCCCTATCACCTTAGGATGACTCCTTTGTGTGCTAGCACTCTTGATTTTGCAACAAAATCATGAAGAAAATTGAACCCTAGGCTCACGGTTTCTTGAGAGGAAAAATGGCTTCATGGCCGATTGTGGGAGAGAGAGAGAGATGGGTGTGTTGGTTGAGAGTTGTGTATCTAATACACTTTCAATTGAATTCTAAAATCAATTAAAACATATACCAAAAATTTGGTATTTGCCTTTCAAAAAGGTCAACCAAATTTTGGATCCAAAATGCAATTAATGCCTTCTAACCACCACCATCACTATTCACATCAAAAGTGACTAGACTTCACATCACTCAAAGTGACTAGACATCACATCAATCAAAGTGACTAATGATTTGACGCTTGAAGTGACTTGTGGACCGCACTTGAATTCAAAATGCGAGTGGGCCCGCAAACACTCCCGGGCTCGGGTGCGCTAATTCCAAATAAACGAATTTTCCGTTGCGACGTAATTAAATAATTATGCCTGGCAAAATTACTATTCACGTCGCTAATGAATTAATTCTAAATTAACTCATTTGCCCGAATTAAAATCTAATTTTAATTCCGCGTCGAAATCCAATTTCATATAATATATCGAATATATTATTTTATCGATTAATTCTAAATTAATCGTTCTCTCTCTTTAATTAATATTTTATCCCAGATAAAATATCTCCGCAATTAATCCCAGATTAATTTTCTCACTCATCTAATTAATCCCAGATCAATAAAGTGTGAGTCATACGTCATTGGTGAATCTTCGGGAAGCGACCCATGAGATCCCCGGATATGTTGGCAGTAAATCCGGTCGTCGGACTATCTGAACACGTACGTACCTAGTACTACGTTTTTACCGATATACAAGACATGGTTGGCTTCTAGCAAAGCACCGTGCCTACCCAATTCTCCAGAAATATTCTTACTGGAATATGTGATCTATATCAGGCGTAGTATACGTAGTATTGCGTATTTCGATCCAGCATCGGATGTCACATGCAAGGCTTGGGGCTGGAATTGTGTCTGCCCCGTACGAAGCACATATCGGATCTCTGGTAACTAGTTTCTATAATCGGACAATCATGACCTAGTCATATTATCCAGATGACTGCAGTACATAAGAGCACCAGTTACGTATCCTACGTGACCATCATCTCCACTATGACTGGAGTGATACTTCTGTTTTGACATCACACCCAATACACTACGATTCTCAATATACCCAGAAGAGGCGTACACAGAACCTGTTAAAGCCCTGGATGACCAAAACCAAAGTATATTGATTGTCGCAAGTATTAGCGGTGCAAGTCTCAAGTTAAGACCAAATACATCTACCCTGATTCGGACTTCCATAGACACATAGTCATACTACCAATGGAATTTCGAGGGGTCTATCCAGAGCGAAGCTGTTCCCGTACCATCGGTAAACACAACCTCATATTACACTTGCATGAGTATCATATACCCAAATATATGAGAACTATGTTGTTATGCTCCCACAACGCGCATAAGTGTAATACTAGTCTTTTACGTATTATCGATGTCCAATCTTGATAATACTCTGACTATGGATATTTAATGATTAAACCTTCTTGGATTGATACTGTCTCATATCATCTCAATTCGGAACTAATCATAAGGACCTTCTATCATTTATTCATCTTGGTAATCTAATTACAAATGATAAAAGAGCAATTTCCTTTGTCACATAGTTAATTTGTACAACAACACCATTATCTGTACAAATAGTGATGTTATGGGTCATAATTGTCCAACAATCTCCCACTTGGCCTATAGCCAATCACTCAAGTGTCCTACACCCGAACTATGTATGGTTCGCTCAAACTTCTGCTGAGAAAATGCTTTCGTCAGCGGATTTGCAGTGTTATCATCTGATGCGATTTATTCGATCATCACATCGCCACGATGTATGATCCGAACGAATCAGATGAATAATTGAAGCATATATCTGGATCGTTGATGAGACCATTAATTCTTTAGCCTGTGATGTAGCCTAGCTCAGCTGCTAACAGAACTACTCCTAATCTGATTAGGATTATTATCAATCCAGAAGGCTTCTATTGCTGCCTCAGCTGCAGCAATAATCCACTTTTGTTGTTTATTCGGTAACAGTATCTTGCTTGGAAGATTTCCAGCTCACTGTTCCGTTATTCAAACTTTATAGTACCGTTGTTACGACTTACAGTCGTTATCATCTGTTAGGAAACTTGCAGCAGTGAACCCAGTCACCTCATGTTCTCCTTCTCCATAGATTAAGACAGCATCCTTAGTTCCTCTAAGATACTAAAGGATGTTCTTTACATCAATCCAGTGACTATCACATGGATTGGCCCGATTGTGATTCCATATGCTCAAAGCGTATGAGATACCAGGTCGCGTACATTTATTTCAATGTACGAGTTCTCGGAGAGTATTAACAACTTTAAATCTATCCCAGTAGATATTTATTCCTAGAATAAAAGGTTGTTTCTCCCAAGAATTCTACGGAGAATTTTCATGAAAGCCAAGCTTTCACCGATTGTGTTATGGGAATATCATTTCCAAGAAATGATATGTCATCATTACTTAGGACATTCATTGTCAGTGCGCTCCCACTAACCCTCTTATATACACAAGAATCATATCAGTTTTGAATTAAATCATACACAATTATGATTACATAGAACGATAATTCCAAGAATGCTATGTTTACTTCAATCCATAAATTGATCGAATAACGTGCAAACCTTGTTTGCTTGTTTTGGTACGACAAAACCGTCACGATGTTGTAAACATCCTCCAAAAAGGTTTTCGTTTAAGGAATGCGATTTTGACGTTCAGCTGCCATATTTTATAAATGAAACATGCAGCATCAGCAAGCATTATAAAATGGATTTAACAATGGCAACGGTTAAAAGGTTTCTTCGTAATCGACACAATGTTGATAACGATACCTTTTCGCTACAAGCCTAGCTTAGTACGTTGGTATGTTGCCTTCCATGTATGTCTTCCTTGAAGACTTATATAGTACCAATAGGCACAATACCTTCCGGTACATTAACTAGTGTCCAAACTGAGTTGGTATACATGGAATCCATTTCGGACTTCATGGCACTTTGCCATAATAGGGAGTCGATACCTTGTATCACTTTCTCATATGTAGTCAGTTCGTGTCCCTTAATAAGATTGACATCTTTACGAAGTGAGATCAGAAACCCATACCTCCAAGGTTGTTTTCTGACTCTCTCCGACTATCGCGGTTCTTGTGTATTTGAAGATTATTGGTATAGTTTCATCCTTGATGAACTATTTGTGTTCCATTAAGGAATCAGTTCCGGGATAGTATTACTCCGATTTTCATCGAGTTTTACTTACCTCCCACTTACCACTACATATAGGTATTCCTCTTAGGAAAACCGCATGGCGAGCAACAATTACATTGTTCTCTAGTGAGTAGTATAAGTACTATACTATGGTTACCCTAGGATAACCCACAACTTAGGCACTTATCCGATTTGGGTTCTAGTTTGGTATCATCCAAACATATGCCCAGCATACCCAAATCTACAGGAATGAGAAACCCGGTTTCTTTCCTGTTCATATCTAATATGAGGTCTGTCTAACAGATTTTTATGGAACCTTATTCAAAATAAGTTTTTCACTGTTTATGCGTATCCGTTGAAGGAAATGGTAGCTCAGAGCGACTCATGATTAACCTTATCATGTCCAACAAAATTCGGTTTCTCTGTTCGGACACACCGTCAAACTGACGTGTTCCGGAAGAAGTCCTCATTGAAAGAATACTATACTCTTTTAAGTATTTGAGAAACTAATTTCTTAAGTATTTTAATCATGGTCCAATCATGGTGTTTAATACTTTAGCCGATCTGATTGTCTACTTCGTGTCGAAACTCTAAAAGTTTCCGATTTTTGTTTCAAAAGAAGCACATAACCATAACGCGATGCCACATCTGTAAAGGTACGAAGTGTTCATATCCACCTCTAGCCTAGCTAGACATGGGCCCACTTACGTCACTATAAACGAGGGCTACAGATCGGTGGCACTTGCACTTTTACCAAGTAAAAGGTGTTTTAGGCACTTTGCCCAATAAACTAGATTCGTAGACATTATTTGAATAGAATCAAATCCGTCCTAGTAGTATCCACTCTTCGAAAGTTTGGATATACGAGTCTTGTTAAAATTGGTTCCAGACAACAATGCCACAAATAAGTCTTCAACTGATAAATCAGTTTGAACTATTTGTTTTCATGTTTTACGTTTGAGATTTATTTATTGTTGGACAATTATGACCCATAGCGTCACTATTTGTACAGATCATGGTGTTGTTGTACAAATTAACTATGTGACAAAAGAGATTGCACTCTTATCATTTGTGATTAGATCACCTAGATGTATAAATGATAGGAGGTCCTATGATTAGTTCCTGGATTGAGATGATATGAGACAGTATCAGTCTCGAAGGATTAATCATTAAATATCCCTAGTCGTAGTATTATCGAGATTGGACATCGATAATGCGGAATAGACTAGTATTACACTTGTGCGCGTTATGTGAGATCATAACGGCATAGTTCTCATATATTTGGGTATAGGATACTCATGCAAGTGTAATAGGAGGTTGTGTGTTTACCGATGGTACGGAAAACAGCTTCGCTCTGGATAGACCCCTCGGAATTCCATTGGTAGTATGACTATGTGTCTATGGAAGTCCGAAATCAGGGTAGGTGTATTTGGTCTTAACCTGAGACTTGCACCGCTAATACTTGCGACAATCGGTATGCTTTAGTTTGGTCGTTCCAGGGCTTTAACCGGTTCTGTGTACGCCTCTGCTGGGTATATTGAGAATCGTAGTGTATTGGGTGTGATGTCAAGACGGAAGTATCACTCCAGTCATAGTGGAGATGATGTCACGTAGGATACGGAACTAGTGCTCTTAAGTACTGCAGTCATCGGGATGATATGACTAGGTCATGTTCATCCGATTATAGAGACTAGTTACCAGACATCCGACATGTGCTTCGTACGGGGCAGACACATTCCAGCCCCAGGCCTAGCACGTGACATTCGATACTGGATCGCAATACGCAATACTACGTATACTACGCCTGACATAGATTATATATTCCAGTAAGAATATTTCTGGAGAATTGGGTAGGACGGTGCTTTGCTAGAAGCCAACCATGTCTTGTAAATCGGTAAGCACGTGGTACGAGGTACGCACGTATTCGGATAATCCGATGACCGTATTTACTGCCAACATATCCAGGGATCTCTTGGGTCGCTTCCCAAAGATTCACCGATGACAGTTGATTTAAATTAGAATTAATCTGGGATTAATTAAGAGAGAAAATTAATCTGGGATTAATTAAGATGGAGAAAATTAATTTGGGATTAATTGAGGTATTATTTAATCTGGGATTAAATGTGTTCGGAAGAGAGAGAACGCGATTAATTTGGAATTAATCGGTAAAATAAATTTAATAGTTAAATTTGATTTTTCTATTTAATTTATTCGTATGGGCTAAATTAATATATCGGATATATTAATATGAATTGGATTTCGTTACGAAATTAAAGTCGGACTTTAATACGAACGAACGAATTAATTTAGAATTAATTCGTAAACGACGTTCGTAATATATTTGCGAGGCATCGTTATTTAATTAAATTAGATTTAATTATTTAGCGACGAAAGTTCGTTTAATCGGATTAAACGGATCCGAGCCGCGGCAAATGTTCGTAGAGACATTTTGAATTTTGAATTCAAAATGGTGGGGCCCACTTCACACATGTCACACATGTGACATGGTGAAGTGGTGGTTGGAAAGTGGTTGGCATTTATGCCAAAACCACTTACTTTCCAACTACTTGGTTTAGGTGAAACCAAATTACCCCAACTACATGGTTTTGGGTTAAAAGGGTAAAAACCTTTAACAAAACCAAAAAGCCTTCTCTTCTCTTCATCTACACACTTGTAACACATTTGAAACAAAAAAAACCCTAATACACTCCATTGGGCGTGAGCTTCTCCTTTCATCTCTTTGATTTTGTTGCAAAATCAACAAAGCTAGCACTTGGAGAAATCAACTAAGGTGATAGGGAAACTACTTCAAGAGTTGGAATCATCACTCAAAGCTTGGATCTTGGAGATCTCTTCTCAAAATTTTAAAGCTCAAATCGTTCATTGTAAGTATTCCGCAACTTATTTTGAATTTATGAACACCTTTTATGCTTATTAGATCCTTGGCATGTTCTAGGAACACTAACAATGGTATCAGAGCCAATTTTAAGCATGAAAATTTTAGGGTTCATGAGACTAAAATTTGGGGCTTTTATGTTTTGAGCATGATTCTTTCAAATTGATGCTTTGAGCATGCTTAGAATATGTTAACTTAGAGTTATGCATGATTAGATTTGAAACAAATCAATTGAATCAAAAATTATTTTTTTATTAGTTGGCCGAATTCTTCACTGTCTTGGACTGCAGTTTTTGATTTTGTAACATGAAATAATGTGTTTTAATGCATGTTTAAATGTTGATTGTTGGTTTGATTGGATTAGAATCAAAGTCAATAATGTTTATGTTAAAATCAAAGAGCATGTTGAGCATGAAATGATGAATTTAGGATTCAATTTGTGTTGAGCATGAAATGATGATTTTTGGCTTCAATTGTGTTGAGCATGAATTATTGGATTAAGCATGATTAATTAAGTTAATTGGTATTTTGGAAATATTGAGTTTAATTAATTAATCATGGCTAATACACTTTAATTAAAGTAATTGTGATATTTGGAATATTATAATTATGTTAATAAGCCTTTAATTATGAATTGGGCTAAAAGTGTGTATTTGGGCTTAATGGGCTTGGTTTGACTAAGTTTGGTTTTGGACTTTTGGATTGGATCCAATTGGGCCCAAAACCAATTCCATAAGTCCAAATACATCACTTGGCCCTTTAAGAATTTAATTGGGCCTAATGGGCCTAAATTAATTTGTAGGCAATAGGGTGATTCCTATTGGGCCTTGGCATTTTGGGTTTGATCCATTATGGCCAAAGCCCATGCCTTAAGAATTAATTAAAAGCCCATTGGACTTTAATTGAAATGACATTGGATGTTATTGGGCCTTTGAGACCCATTAAGATTGGATTTGGAATCCAAGTCTTTAAGGCTTATAAGTAAGTGTATATATTTAATTTGGAATTAATTTGGAATTAGTATTGAATACAAATAAATTGGATTTAAAGTTGTAGTTCAATATAATTCAAGAATACTTACTTTGAGTATTTATTCTTAAACGAGTTTGACTCACGCAAATCAAATCGTTGTTTGAACATTGGATGGTCATTAATTCAAAGATTAATTAATTGGATTAGATTGATTGAATAACATGATTTGTATGAATACATGAATGTGTTGTATGAATAATGTATATCGGATGGATATTAGAAGGGCAAGGGCAATTTTGGAAATGTTGTAATAAGTTTAGAATTTATTAAATTGGACCTACGTGTCCAGCCTTTTATCTCCTTTCTCATTGTATTTCTCTTCTCACCTATTCCCCTCAATGTAAATGAGGTTTCTTTATTGTATTATGTAATTGGGTAGAAGTTAGAATAGTTCTAGCCGGGGAGAGGAAATGGAGTGATTTGTTCTAGGAACAATTTGTGACATATCCATCCGTATATCATTATTAATTTATTTATTTATACGCGCTTTATTATGTATTTAGAATGCATGTTTAAGGGTGTATGATGATGAGACCTTAACAAAGATAATAAATTGGTTGCCAATTTGCACGCGAAAAACCCTCAAAACATATTAAGCGTTTTTCCTTCCGTTGAGTGATTCTTACTCAAGATCCAAAGTTGGCATTGGTTTGTTGGCCAAAGTCAAGACCTTTGTCAATTGCGGATGTGTTTGAATCATGAGAGTTTTGTTCCATATCGGTGTCTTGTCCAAGTCGTGATTTGTTGGCCAAAGTCAAGATCACTTCTTGTCCATCAACATTGATTACGAAGCTTTCCATGTCAATGGGTTCCGCTTAACTGGGATCATTAAGTTTGTTGTGCCAAAGCCAAGGCTTAGTTGATTCAGAGGAAAAGGTTAGGTAATATATTTGATATATTGGCATATATAAGATATATGTTTCGGACTTGGATGTCCACCTACTGGATCTAGGAATTGGATGAGATCCAATTGATCTTAGAGATCTACCTAGTTAAGTATCATACAATTTGTTGGCCAAAGTCAAGATTGTGTGTTATTTAACGGGATCCTAGCCCACTAGGAAACTAGGTTTCCCGAGTACTCAACAGAGGGTTAGAGGCTCGCCGAAAAATAGTGGGAGGCAAGAATTAAATTTGCAATATTCGTTTAGATACTTGCCATACGCGCTCAATCAAATATCATTCGTCAAATAAATTAAATGTTAGTTGGACTAATATTTAATAGTTGTTTTAATTTAACAGTTGGACTGTATTCAAACTACTTCATTTATAGTTGATTATATAATTGGATTATAGTAATCAATATATATTTGAATTTTACCCTTCAATTATAGTTGATTATATAATTGGATTATAGTAATCAATATATTTGGATTTTACCAATCATTTATAATGATTATATAATTGGATTATAGTAATCAATATATATTTGATTTTAACCAATAAAATTGTAATAAGTTATATAGTTAGACTATAGTAATCATTACATTAGATTGTACCTGAAATCGTTGATTAAATAGTTGGACTATTAGAATCAAGATTAAATTGAAAGATTAGTGTTTAAAACATTATCCTAGGGAAAATGTGTTTAGACGACTTTAATTTTCAAATTGGGAATAAATTTCAGGATAGTCCTGAAACTAAGAAGTTACTTTATTTGATAAAATAACATCTTAGGCCTAAGCCCGGAGTTAAGCAAATAGTAGAGCATGATCTTTGGAAGATTCATGTGATGATAACTTTAATGTTTAATCCATTATGCTTGCCATAAATGACTCCTTAATTTCCTAATCAGAACTAAGGATTAGATCCTTAAAGTATGATGAAGAAATTGAAGGATCTTCATAGATCTATTCTTAGATCTTAGAAGTATTAAATTGCAATTAATAACTCTTGGAGAGTTAATGGCCATTCTCAAGGAGACAAAGCCAAAGTTTGCAATAAGGCAAGTAGCGCAAGGCGCACCTTACTTCGATATTCTAGAAACCCAAGGCTTGGCCAAAGACTTCTGGAATGTGAAAAGGGCAAAGGCAAAATCATTATAATCTTCTAGGAAGATAAATGACATATCCCAAGATGTCTGCCTAAATTGTGGCAAACGGGGTCATTGAAGCATGACTGCCGTATGGACAAAGCAGACATGAAGGAATTGAAGACGAGCAAGGCTCTGACTTCAAATATGTTTGTCATAAATATGTTCACTACTAGTATTAAAATTGGATTTTAAATACTTAGTGTGATACATAAATATGCATTGATGTGCATAATCTGCTGTGAGCAGGATACTGACTTCAAATGAGATTAATCTGCGAATCAGAAACGGGACGACAGTCGCTGTTTCAACCGTAGATACCTAAGTTTAGGAACTACCATTTAGGTGTGTACTTAAATTAGGAAACAATTATAATGTAACTAGTTTGACTAGAAACATTATCTCTATATCGAGTATAACTCGTTGCGAGTGTACCTTTATATTCTAGAACACTAAAGTGTTTTATTTTATAAAGATGATATTGAGATAAACACATTAGATGTGAATAACGGTATTTATATTTTGAATATAAATAAATCTCAAACAAATAATATGACGAATAAATAGCTCAAACTGATTTGATCAGATGAGACTTATTTGTGGCAGTGTTGTCTGGGACACAATTAAACAAGACTCGTATATCCACACTTTTGAAGAGTGGATACTAGGACGGATTTGATTCCATTCAAATAATAGTCTACGAATCTAGTTTATTAGGTAAAGTACCTAAAATACCTTTACTTGGTGAAAGTGCAAGAACCACCGATCTGTTAGCCCTTTCATAGTGAAGTAAGTGGGCCCATGTCTAGCTAGGCTAGAGGTGGATATGAATGTTTCGTGACCTTACGGATGTGGCATCGCGTTATGGTTATGTTTCTTTTGAAACACAAATCAGAAACTTTTAGAGTTTCGACACGAAATAGACGAACAGATCGGCTAAAGTATTAAAACATCACGGTTTGACCATGATGAAAATACTTAAGCAGTAAGTTTCTCATATACTTGAAAGAGTATAGTATTCTTTCAATGAGGACTCCTCCCGGAACACGTCAGTTTGACGGTGTGTCCGAACGGAGAAACCGAATTTTGTTGGACATGATAAGGTTAATCATGAGTCGCTCTGAGCTACCATTTTCCTTCAAAAGGGATAAGCATTAACAGTGCAATACTTATTTTGAATAAGGTTCCATAAAAATCTGTTTGACAGATTTCATATTAGATATAAACAGGAAGAAACTGGGCTTTCTCACTCCTGATGATTTGGGAATGCTAGGCATACGTTTGGATGATACCAAACTAGAACCCAAATTGGATAAGTGCCTAATGTAATTGGTTATCCTAAGGAAACCAAAGTATAGTACTTATACAACTCACTAGAGAACAATGTAATTGTTGCTCACCATGCGGTTTTCCTAAGAGGAATACCGATATGCAGTGGTAAGTGGGAGGATAGTAAAACTCGATGAAAATCGGAGTTATACTGTTCAAGGCACCAAGTCCTTAATGGAACACAACAGTTCATCAAGGATGAAACTGTACCAGTAATCTTCGAATACACAAGAACCGCGTAGGTCGGAGAGAGTCAGAAAACAACCTGGGTATGGGTTTCTGATCTCACCTCATAAAGATGTCAATCTTATTGAGGAATACGAACTGACTACGTATGAGGAAGTGATACAAGGTATCGACTCCCTATTATGGCAAAGTGCCATGAGTCCGAAATGGATTCCATGTATATCAACTATGTTTGGACACTAGTTGTTGTACCGCAAGGCATTGTGCCTATTGGTACTATATAAGTCTTCAAGGAAGACATACGTGGATGGCAGCATACCAACGTACTAAGCTAGGCTTGTAGCGGAAAGGTATCGTTATCAACATTGTGTTGATTACAACGAAATCTTTTACATGTTGCCACGTTAAATCCATTTGGATAATGCTTGCTGATGCTGCATGTTTCATTATGAAATATGGCAGCTGAACGTCAAAATCGCTTTCCTTAAAAGGAAACCTTTTGGAGGATGTTTACAACATCCTGACGTTTTGTCGTACCAAAACTAGCAAACAAGGTTGCAGGTTATTCGATCCATGTTGGATTGAAGCAAGCATTAGGTTCTTGGAACTATCGTTTTGATGTAATCATAATGGTGTATGATTTGATTCAAAACGAAATGATTCTTGTGTATATAAGGAGGTTAGTGGGAGCGCACTGACAATGATGTCCTAAATAATGATGATATGTCATTTCTTGGAAATGATATTCCCATATTACGATCGGTGAAAGCTTGGCTTTCATTAAAATTCTCCGTAGAATTCTTGGGAGAAACAACCTTTATTCTAGGAATAAAGATCTACTGAGTTAGATCTAAAGTTGTTAACACTCTCTGAGAACTCGTACATTGAAAAATGTACGTGACCTGGTGTCTCATACGCTTTGAGCATATGGATTCACAAACAGGTCAATCCAAGTGATAGTCACTGGATTGATATTAAGAACATCTGTTAGTATCTTAGAGAACTAAGGATGATGTCTTAAACTATGGAGAATGAGAACTTGAAGTGACTGGGATCACTGCTGCAAGTTTCCTAACCGATATAAAAACAACGGTACTATACAGTTTGAATAACGGAACAGTGAGCTGGAAATCTTCCAAGCAAGATACTGTTACCGAATAAACAACAAATGCGGGTTATTGCTGCGGCTGAGGCAGCAATATAGAAGCCATCTGGGTCATTAACAAATCTAATTAGATTAGATATAGTTCTGTTAGCAGCTGAGCTAGGCTACATCGCAGACTAAAGAATTAATGGTCTCATCAACGATCCAGATATATACTTCGACTATTCATCTGATTCGTTCGGATCATACATCGTCGTGGCGATGTGATGATCGAATAAATTGCATCAGACGATAATCATACAAATCCGCTGACGAAAGCTTTTCCTCAGCAGTTTGAGCGAACCGTACATAGTTCGGGTGTAAGACACTCGAGTGACTGGCTATAGGCCAAGTGGGAGATTGTTGGACAATTATGACCCATAGCGTCACTATTTGTACAGATCATGGTGTGTGTACAAATATAACTATGTGACAAAAGAGATTGCACTCTTATCATTTGTGATTAGATCACCTAGATGTATAAATGATAGGAGGTCCCTATGATTAGTTCCTGGATTGAGATGATATGAGACAGTATCAGTCCTCGAAGGATTAATCATTAAATATATCCCTATCGTAGTATTATCGAGATTGGAACATCGAGAATGATACGGAATAGACTAGTAGTATTACTTGTGCGCGTTGTGGAGATCATAACGGCATAGTTCTCATATATTTGGGTATAGGATACTCATGCAAGTGTAATAGGAGGTTGTGTTTTACCGATGGTACGGAAAACAGCTTCGCTCTGGATAGACCCCTCGGAATTCCATTGGTAGTATGACTATGTGTCTATGGAAGTCCGAAATCAGGGTAGGTGTATTTGGTCTTAACCTGAGACTTGCACCGCTAATACTTGCGACAATCAGTATGCTTTAGTTTTGGTCTTCCAGGGCTTTAACCGGTTCTGTGTACGCCTCTGCTGGGTATATTGAGAATCGTAGTGTATTGGGTGTGATGTCAAGACGGAAGTATCACTCCAGTCATAGTGGAGATGATGTCACGTAGGATACGGAACTAGTGCTCTTAAGTACTGCAGTCATCGGGATGATATGACTAGGTCATGTTCATCTGATTATAGAGACTAGTTACCAGACATCCGACATGTGCTTCGTACGGGGCAGACACATTCCAGCCCCAGGCCTAGCACATGACAATTCGATACTGGATCGCAATACGCAATACTACGTAAATCGGTAGGCACGATGTTTTGCTAGAAGCCAACCATGTCTTGTAAATCGGTAAGCACGTGGTACGAGGTATGCACGTATTCGGATAATCCATTGACCGTATTTACTGCCAACATATCCAGGGATCTCTTGGGTCGCTTCCCAAAGATTCACCGATGACAGTTGATTTAAATTAGAATTAATCTGGGATTAATTAAGAGAGAAAATTAATCTGGGATTAATTAAGATGGAGAAAATTAATCTGGGATTAATTGAGGTATTATTTAATCTGGGATTAAATGTGTTCGGAAGAGAGAGAACGCGATTAATTTGGAATTAATCGGCAAAATAAATTTAATGGTTAAATTTGATTTTTCTATTTAATTTATTCGTATGGGCTAAAGTTAATATATCAGATATATTAATATGAATTTGATTTCGTACGAAATTAAAGTCGGACTTTAATGCGAAACGAACGACGAATTAATTTAGAATTAATTCGTAAACGACGTTCGTAATATATTTGCGAGGCATCGTTATTTAATTAAATTAGATTTAATTATTTAACGACGAAAGTTCGTTTAATCGGATTAAACGGATCCGAGCCGCGACAAATGTTCATAGAGACATTTTGAGTTTTGAATTCAAAATGGTGGGGACCACTTCACACATGTCACACATGTGAAGTGGTGGTTGGAAAGTGGTTGGCATTTATGCCAAAAACACTTACTTTCCAACTACTTGGTTTAGGTGAAACCAAATTACCCCAACTACATGGTTTTGGGTAAAAGGGTAAAACCCTTTAACAAAACCAAAAAGGCATTCTCTCTCTCTTCACTCTACACACTTGTAACACATTTTGGAAATAAAAAAAAAACCCTAATACACACCATTTGGGCGTGAGCTTCATCCTTTCATCTCTTTGATTTTGTTGCAAAATCAACAAAGCTAGCACTTGGAGAAATCAACTAAGGTGATAGGGAAACTACTTCAAGTGTTGGAATCATCACTCAAAGCTTGGATCTTGGAGATCTCTTCTCAAAATTTTAAAGCTCAAATCTGTTCATTGTAAGTATATTCCGCAACTTATTTTGAATTATGAACACCTTTACATGCTTATTAGATCCTTGGCATGTTTTAGGAACACTAACATTATTTATATTCAAAATATAAATACAGTTATTCACATCTAATGTGGTTATCTCAATATCATCTTTATAAAATAAAACACTTTAGTGTTCTATAATATAAAGGTATTCCCGCAACGGGTTAAACCCTGATATAGAGATAATGTATCTAGTCAAACTAGTTACAATATAACTGTTTCCTAATTTAAGTACACACCCGAAGGGTAGTTCCTAAACTTAGGTTTCTACGGTTAAAACAGCGACTGTTGTCCCGTTTCCAATTCGCAGATCAATCTCATCTGAAGTCAGTATCCTGCTTGTCAGCAGATTCTGCACATCAGTACATATTTATGTACCACACTTAGTATCTAAAATCCAATTTTAATACTAGTAGCGAACATGTTTATGAGAAACATATTTGAAGTCGGAGCCTTGCACCGTCTTCAATTCCTTCATGTCTGCCTTGTCCATACGGCAGTCACGCTTCAGTGATCCCGTTTGCCACAATTTAGGCAGACATCTTGGGATATGTCTTATGTCTTCCTAGAAGATTATAATGACTTTGCCTTTGCCCTTTTTCCACACTCCAGAAGCCTTTGGCCAAGCCTTGGCCTTCCGGAATGTCGAAGTAAGATGCGCCTTGCGCTTCTTGCCTTATTGCAAACTCTGGCTTTGTCTCATTGAGTATAGCCATTAACTCTCCAAGAGTTTACTATTGCAATTTGTACTTCTAAGATATAAGGATAGATCTATAAAGATCCTTCAATTTCAATATCATACTATAAGGATCTAATCCTTAGTTCTGACTAAGAAATTAAGGAGTCTTTGCGGCAAGCATAATGAATTAAGCACTAAAATTATCATCACATGAATATTCCAAATATCATGTTCTACTATTTGCTCAACTCTGGGCTTAGGCTCGAGACGTCACTCTATCAAATAAAGTAACTTCTCAATCTCCAGGACTATCCTGAGATTTTATTCCTAATTTGAAAATTAAAGTCGTTTAAAAACATTTTTCACCCATGATTATGTTTTAAACACTAATCTTTCAATTATCTTGATTCTAATAGTCCAACTATTTAATCAACGATTTTAGGTACTATTTATTATAATGATTATTATAGTCTAACTATATAATCAACTATAATTTAATTGATTAAATTCAATTATATTGATTACTATAATCCTATTATAAAATCAACTATTAATTGAAATAATTTGAATACAGTCCAACTGTTTTAATTAAAACAACATTAAATATTAGTTCAACTAATATATTAATTTATTTTACGAAAAATTAAAATGAGCGCGTATGGCAAGTAACTAAACGAATATTGCAAATTTAATACTTGCCTCCCACTATTTTTCGGCGAGCCTCTAACCCTCTGTTGAGTACTCGGGAAACCTTGTTTCCTAGTGGGCTAGGATCCCGTTAAATAACACACAATCTTGACTTTGGCCAACAAATTGTATGATAATTAACTAGGTAGATCTCTAAGATCAATTGGATCCCATCCAATTCCTAGATCCAGTAGGTGGACATCCAAGTCCGAAACATATACCTTATATTGCCTAACATTTTTCCTCTGAATCAATTAAGCCTTGCCTTTGGCACAACAAACTTAATGATCCCAGTTAAGTGGAACCCATTGACCATGGAAAGCTTCGTAATCGATGTCGATGGACAAGAAGTGATCTTGACTTTGGCCAACAAATCACAACTTGGACAAGACACCGATATGGAACAAAGCCTTCATGATTCAAACACATCCGCGACGGACAAAGGTCTTGACTTTGGCCAACAAACCAGTGTCAGTCTTGGATCTTGAGTAAGAATCACTTAATGGAAGGAAAAACGCTTAATATATAGTGAGGGTTTTTCGCGTAAATTGGAAACCAATTTATTATCTTTGTTAAGGTCTCTTCATCATACACCCTTAAACATGCATTCTAAAAACATAATAAGGCGCGTATAAATAAATATAATAATGATATGTGGATGGATACTTAACACATTGTTCCTAGAACAAATCTTTCCATTTCCTCTCTCCCACTAGCACAAGTATTACTTCTACCCGATTACATAACACTTCTAAAGAAACCTCATTTACATTGAGGGGAATATGTGAGAAGAGAAATACACAGAGTCAAGAGGTAATAGGCTGGACACGCAGGTCCAATTAATAAATTCTAAATTTATTACAATAATTTCCAAAATTGCCCTCACCCATCTAATATCCATCCGATATACATTATTCATACATCGTATCCATATATTCACACAAGCATGTTATCAATCAATCTCATCCAATTAATTAATCTGAATATTAATGATCATCCAATGTTCAAACAACGATTTGATTTTGCGCGAGTCCAACTTGTTTTGCGAATAAGTACTCAAAGTACGAATTCTCGAATTATATTAAACTACAACATTAAATCCAATTTAATTTGTATTTAATACTAATTCTTTATTTAATTCTAAATTAAATAATTACACTTTTTAACGAGCCTTTACGATTTATATTCTAAATCTAATCGTTACGGGTCTCAAAGCTCGATTAACATCCAATGTCAATTTAATTAAAGTCCAATAGTCTTTCAATTAATTTCTAAGGCATGGACTTTTGGTCAATATGGGTCAAACCCAAATACCAAAGCCCATTTAAGGAATCACCCTTATTTGCCAAGAAACCAATTTAGGCCCATTAGGCCCAATTAAAATTAAAGGTCCATTAAGTCATAATTGGACTTTATGGAAATGGTTTTGGGCTCAATTGGATCCAACCAATTAGCCTAAACCAAACTTGGCCCAACCAGGCCCATTAAGCCCAATTACAACTTTACAAGCCCAATTCCAAATTTGGCCCAATTAATTAAATTACCAAAATTCCAAATTTCATAATTTAATTAACGTAAAGTGTATGCCATAATTAATTAACCAAATTAACATTTCCAAAACACTAATTTACTCAATTAATTATGCTCATTATCATCAAAACATGTCCAACACATTTTAATCAAAAATCAATCATTTTCCATGCTACATCATTCACGGCAATTAGGGTTTTTCATGTCCCATTCCGAATTCAATCCAAGTAAATCCTAAATCAACATTCCCCAAATGATTTCAACTCATCCAATGATCAAAATCAAAAAATACCATGACTTAGGGCAACCTCAAAGTTTCGGCCAAGCCAACATATTGGGGAAAAATTGATCCAATCCAATTTTCATCAAATTGATCATGCATAACACCATGTTATCATCATTCAAACATATATCAACAATCAATTTCATCAAAACATGCTCAAATCATTTTTACCCAAATTTTACCCTAATCAAATTTCATGCTCAAAATAGCTGTTTAATCATTAAATATCCCTAGTCAGAGTATTATCGAGATTGGACATCGATAATGCGTAAAAGACTAGTATTACACTTGTGCGCGTTGTGGGAGCATAACGACATAGTTCTCATATATTTGGGTATAGGATACTCATGCAAGTGTAATAGGAGGTTGTGTTTACCGATGGTACGGGAACAGCTTCGCTCTGGATAGACCCCTCGGAATTCCATTGGTAGTATGACTATGTGTCTATGGAAGTCCGAATCAGGGTAGGTGTATTTGGTCTTAACTTGAGACTTGCACCGCTAATACTTGCGACAATCAATATACTTTGGTTTTGGTCGTCCAGGGCTTTAACAGGTTCTGTGTACGCCTCTTCTGGGTATATTGAGAATCGTAGTGTATTGGGTGTGATGTCAAAACAGAAGTATCACTCCAATCATAGTGGAGATGATGGTCACATATGATACGTAATTGGTGCTCTTATGTACAGCAGTCATCGGGATAATATGACTAGGTCATGATTGTCCGATTATAGAAACTAGTTACTAGAGATCCGATATGTGCTTCGTACGGGGCAGACACAATTCCAGCCCCAGGCCTTGCATGTGACATCCGATGCTGGATCGAAATACGCAATACTACGTATACTACTCCTGATATAGATCACATATTCCAGTAACAATATTTCTGGAGAATTGGGTAGGCACGGTGCTTTGCTAGAAGCCAACCATGTCTTGTAAATCGGTAAAAATGTAGTACTAGGTACGTACGTGTTCGGATAGTCCGACGACCGGATTTATTGCCAACATATCCGGGGATCTCATGGGTCGCTTCCCGAAGATTCACCGATGACGTATGACTCACACTTTATTAATCTGGGATTAATTAGATGAGAGAGAAAATTAATCTGGGATTAATTACGGAGATATTTTATCTGGGATAAAATATTAATTAAAGAGAGAGAACGATTAATTTTGAATTAATCGATAAAATAATATATTCGATATATTATACGAAATTGGATTTCGACGCGGAATTAAAATTAGATTTTAATTCTGGCAAACGAGTTAATTTAGAATTAATTCGTTAGCGACGTGAATAGTAATTTTGCTAGGCATAATTATTTAATTACGTCACAACGAAAAATTTGTTAATTTGGAATTAGCGAACCCAAGCCCGGGAGTGTTTGCGGGCCCACTCGCATTTCGAGTTCAAGTGCGGCCCATAAGTCACATCAAGCGTCAAATCATTAGTCACTTTGATTGATGTGATGTCTAGTCACTTTGAGTGATGTGATGTCTAGTCACTTTTGATGTGAATAGTGATGATGGTGGTTGGAAAGCATTATTGCCTTTTTGCTCCAAAATTTGGTTGACTTTTTTGAAAGGCAAATACCAAATTTTTGGTATATGTTTTAATTGATTTTAGAAATCAATTGAAAGTGTATTAGATACACAACTCTCAACCAACACACCTCTCTCTCTCTCTCCCACAATCGGCCATGGAGCCATTTTTCCTCTCAAGAAACCGTGAGCCTAGGGTTCAATTTTCTTCATGATTTTGTTGCAAAATCAAGAGTGCTAGCACACAAAGGAGTCATCCTAAGGTGATAGGGAAACTAACTTATGAGCATGGAATCACCAAACAAATCTTAGAGCTTGGAGATCCATTCATGGAGGTTGACCAAATTTTTGGAGCACAAATTGGAGCCCAATGCCGAGAGCTTCAAGGGAGCAATAAAGGGCTTATGTTCATCGCATCAAAATCCGATCAATGTAAGTATGATTCCGCCATACTTTATTTGAGTATTCACACATGTTTCTTGCTTGAAATCGATCTTGGGACTTAATAGAAACCCAACAATAGTAACATGAATAGTAATATGAATAGTAAATTTTTTATATTTGTTATTTGTTTTGAATTCCAATTCGGCCCAAACTCTTATTAGGGTTTTATAATCTCATTAAACAACTAAATTAAGATCCAATGGCTAAGATTAAATTAGCATTTATCCTACATCGGATTCTTAATTAATTTTGTTGTCTTTGGAGCACCTATATAAACCCAATGAATTCTTTACAAATTTTTGCACCAAACCTTTCATATCTTGGGTTTATATAAGTGAGCAACTCTAAATTTTAAGAGTAAGCCACTGATTTTGAGGATCCTTAAGTCTAATTGATTAGAGGAACCTCGAGTTAAAAGTTTTGAGGTATTTGCTTAGGCTAGCACCAAGGGAAAAATACCCGTGCACTCAAGGGGTAGTCTTGCCTTTGAGTTTTGGCTTTGGTGTGTGCATCTTTGGAGGCCACACACTTGGGTGGCTCTTTGGAACGTGGAAGAGCTTGCTGAGTTTGAGAAAAGCTTGTATATTAGAGGGAGGACTGGAGGAGTCTTCGGTTCATGTAAGTCTCTTTCTTTCTTTATTTTAATTAGAGTTCTTATGATAGTTAGCATGTTTAGGTTTATTTTCTTTGCATATTTTATGAGTTTTTATACTTAGAATATATAGTAACATGCCTAGGCTTGTAGAACAATCAAAACAAATGGGTCTTGGGCAAAGGGATAGCGGCATCATTATTTAATTTATTTAATTTTCCACTGCGCACTCGAGGCCGCTTCCCAACAGTGGTATCAGCGCGCCGTTTTTGTTTTGATTAGTTCTCTCTCATTTGAACTCGAAATTGGGTGTGTAAAAGCTCGTTGGAAAGCTAACACCATGAACGTAATTTTAGGCATAAGTTGTGCATGATTTGGGTAAGATTTGAATTGTGAAATTGCATTTACAGTTCACGCATCTGTAAAAAATCATGAATAGTAAATTTATTTGAATAAAATAAAATGCAATATCATAATTAAATATTAATCAAATTTATTTAATGCCTAAAATAATTCCAACAAATTAAACTTATATGCTTGATGATTCTATGTATGATTAGAATTGGCATGATTATTTTAGGGTGCAAGCATCTAGAGACTTTCTAAGGAAATATAGAGTATATTGCTTATCCCTTAGCTAAGTAATTATTCCGTGATGAACTTAGAGATTTATTACCTTTAAGGCTAATAAATATAAATCACTTGTTTATAATAAAAGACATTATAAAAGATACAAGTGGGGTGGGACCAAGGCGTTAATAAAACTTTCCAAACTAAAGTTAATTTAACCAAAGGTATTACTAGAGTTAGATAATGATTTGGTGTCTTTCTTCACTCACTACCTTTTTATAGCCAAAAGGAAAAGCTGTGAAGACATCTGGATAATCATTTACTCAAGGCTTACCTTAAAGAAAATTTAAAGTGTTGGACTAATTTGGAGGATCTATTGTTTATTCCTGTCACCAAGGCAATAAGAGTCTAAGGGGTAAGGGTATTTAAGAGAGTTCGCTCCACCCTCCCTCTGGGGAATTTTTAATAGAGGAATCCATTTGACAGTTATTCACTTAAACTTGCTAAAATCCTCAATAATAATTGAAGTATAAAATTTGCCTCCCATTGTAAAGTATAGACCCAAAGGGCTTAAACCGTATTGGCAGGACTAGGCTTTACCAGACTGACCAATACCAATTTGTCTCTAAATCGTACATTTTACAATGGTTTGACTTTTCTGAGTCATAAGACGCATCGGCCCTAGGCGTGGTCATATAACTTAGTGGCAAAGATTGGGTGTCCATAAGGACTAGCATAAGCTATGGCATGTTTGATTGCCCAACCTAATGATCAAGGAATTGTGATTTATATCATAAATTGGTTGGGAACCTACCTAATTATCATATTTTATAACGACCGGCCCTAGTCGGAGTTATGAAATGATGATAATGGGATCATTGCCCATAAGAAATCCATCATATTGGGGTTGATGCGATTAGCTTAAAATTTTAAAATAATTGAGTGGGAGCAACTTCATAATATTAAAAGCTCATGTTATTATGAAACATTAATGAAAACATATTCCTAATTTTAACATTCTCTCTTACTAGGTGGGTTAAAATATTTCACAAACATTCAAATGGCAAACAGAGTATCACTTCGTTCCATCCTTGATGAGCATAAGCTCAAAGAGGACAACTATAATGACTTGTTTAGAAACCTTAAAATTATCTTACGACAAGAAAATATTTTATATGTTCTTGAAAGACCATTTCCCCCTGAACCCGCAGAAGATGCTGACCAAAATACATTTGATGCTTGGAAGAAACACGTCAATTATGATGGGCAAGCAGTTTGCATAATGCTTGGCTCTATGTCGGACGAACTTCAGAAAGCTCACGAAGATATGGATGCTCAAACCATCATCTTTCACTTGAAGGAGTTATATGCAACTTTCATTCATACCATGAGATTCCAAGTGTCATGTGCCTTATTCCAAACAAGGTATAATGAAGGATCTGTTAGTGGACATGTGCTTAAGATGATTGGCCACATTAAAAAATTGGCCAACCTCGGGTTCATCATGGATCATGAGATAGGTCACGATCTAATTCTTCAGTCCTTACCAAAAGACTTCTCTAACTTTATTATGCAGTTTCATCTGTCTAATAAGGAAGCTACTTTAGCAGAATTGCACAATCTGATAAAACAAGCAGAGAAAGACTTGAAACCGGAGCTTAAAACCTTTGTCATGCTTACAGGTACAGACCCGAAGCCACGAGACCCAAAGAAAAATAAGGGCAAGGCCAAGGCTCCAGATCACCTAAAGCCCAATAGTAAGGTGGAGAAGAAAAAGGGAAAGGAGAAATGTTTCTTTTATGGAAAGTAGGGTCATTGGAAGAAAGACTGCAGATCCTTGAAAGCCAAGGAAGCTAGGGAAGCCCAATAGGCCAAGAAGCCCAATGCTTCAGGTATGTTGTATATGATTGAACTATATTCTCAAAAACTCTGAACCTTCTACTTTGGTGCTTGACATCGGTTGTGGGACTCACTTGTGTAACAATGTACATGGCCTGAGAAACAGTAGGAGACTCTGTCATGGGAGGTTGACTTACGCATGGGTAATGGAGCAAAACTGGCTGTATTGTGCGTGGGGACTTATTCATTAGTTTTGCCGAATGGTTTAGTTTTAGACTTAGAAGATTATGTTTATGTACCTTCTCTAGTAAAGTACATCATTTCAATTTCTTCTTTATGTAATAAAGGCTTTTCATGCCTAATAAGTTGTAATAAATGTTATATTTATTTTAATGAAATAAAATATTGAGATGGTATTTTGAATAATGGTATCTATGTCTTACAAACTAATAAAGAATGTTCAACCTCTAATATATACAACGTTAACTCGAATAATCTCAATGAATCACTTCTATGGCACAGTCGCTTAGGTCATATCAATGAAACAAGATTAACTAAGCTACATAAGGATGGGTATTTCAGACCCTTCAAATATGAACCTTATGGAACTTGTGAGTCTTGTTTACTTGGTAAAATGACCAAATTACTCTTCAAAGGTAAATGACAGCGTACAGCGGAGACATTAGAACTCATACACTCTGATGTATGCGGACCAATGTCAGTTACCGCTAGAGGTGGATTCTCCTACTTCATTACCTTTATCGATGATCACTCGCGATATGGGTATGTGTACCTTATGCGGTACAAATCTGAAGCCTTTGAGAAATTCAAAGACTTCAAAGTAGAAGTAGAAAACCAGCTTAATAAAAGTATTAAGTCACTAAGGTCTGAACGTGGTGGTGAATACTTAAGCAACGAAATTCAAGATTACTTTAGATAAAATGGCATTGTTTCCTAGTGGACTCCTCCAGGAACTCCACAGCATAATGGGGTATCTGAAAGGAGAAATCAGACATTATTAGATATGGTCCGATCAATGATGCTAGACACGGATCTACCTCTTTCATTTTGGGGTCTTGCTTTAGAAAATGTAACACTACTACTAAACCAAGTTCCTTCTAAGACTGTTAGTCAAACACCATATGAGTTATGGTCTGGGAAACATCCTAGTCTTAGTTATCTAAGAGTTTGGGGATGTGACGCATATGTTAAGCTCACACAAACTAACAAATTGGATGATAAGGCAATTAAATAAGTTTTGTAGGATATGCCTTGAACTCAAGAGCATACGTGTTCTACGTCCCAAATGAACAAAGAACATTTGTTCTCACGATGCTAAATTTCTAGAGAATGAATTCCTTCTCAAGAAATATAGTGGGAGTAGACTTGACCTCGATGAGGTACGAGAAGAACAAACTAACATAGAACTAAGCCCCAGGCCCCTCAAAAGGGCAACGACGGAACAACCACAAGGTTATGAACTTAGAAGGTCTGGTAGGGAAAGATATGAGCCTGAAAGATATGGTTTCAATATTGATGAGGAACATGATCAGGTCATTGATAATGACGATCCCACCATTTATGACGAAGAAATGTGTGACATTGATTCAGTCAAGTGGCTTGAGGCCATGAAATCCGAAATAGACTCTATGTATCAGAATCAAGTCTGGGACTTGGTGGATCCACCTGAAGGGATAAAACCCATTGGCTGTAAGTGGATTTACAAGCGTAAAACTGATGCAGAAGGCAACATCCAAACCTATAAGGCTAGGTTGGTGGCGAAAGGTTATAGACAAATCCAAGGAATTTACTATGATGAAACCTTCTCCCCTGTTGCAATGGTAAAATCCATTCGAATTTTACTAGCACTAGCTGTTGGACAAAATGACCCATAGCGTCACTATTTGCACAGATCATTGTGTTATTGTAGCAAATTAACTATGTAACAAGGAAATTGCACTCTCGTCATTTGTGATTAGATCACCATAGATATATATAAATGAAGAGAGGTCCCTATGATTAGTTCCTGGATTGAGATGATATGAGACAGTATCAGTCCACGAAGGATTAATCATTAAATATCCCTAGCCATAGTATTATCGAGACTGGACATCGATAATGCGGAATAGGCTAGTATTGCACTTGTGTGCGTTGTGAGGGCACAACGACATAGTTCTCATATATATAAGTATTGGATACTTATGCAAGTGCGATAGGAGGTCGTGTTTCACCGATGGTACGGGAAACAGCTTCGCTCTGGATAGACCCCTCGGAATCCCATTGGTATTATGACTATGTGTCTATGGGAGGCCGAAATCAAGGTAGGTGTGTATAGTCTTAACCTGAGACTTGCATCGCTAATACTGCGATAATCGGTAGACTTTGGTCTTGGTGGAACAGGGCTTTAACCGGTTTTGCGTACACCACTTCTGGGTTTATCAGAGAGTCGTAGTGTATTGGGTGTGATGTCGAGACGGAAGTATCACTTCAGTCATATTGGAGATGATGTCACGCAGGATACGGTATTAGTGCTCTTAAGTGATGCGCATCCAATCGTGATATTATGACCAGGTCATGAATATCCGATTATAGAGACTAGTTACCAGACATCCGATATGTGTTTCGGACGGGGCAGACACTTATCCAGCCCCAGCCCTAGCACGTGACTATCCGATACTGGACCGATATGCACAATACATTAGTATACTACGCTTGATACAGATCTTAATATTCTTAAATGGATATGTCCGGAGAATTGGGTAGACTTGGTGCTTTGCTAGGAGTCGACCTTGTCTCGTAAGTCGGTAGAACGTAGTACTTGGTACGTACGTGATTCGGATACTCCGACGACCACCGTATTTACTGCCAGATTATCCGAGATCTCATGGGTCGCTTCCCGATAATCCACCGATGACGCACAACTCGCACTCTTGAATAATCTGGGATTATACAGAAGAGAGAGAAAAATAATCTAGGATTAATAACGGAGATATTTTATCCGGGATAAAATGTCGTCTAAAGAGAGAGAACGATTAATTCGGAATTAATCGATGTATTAATATATTCGATATATTAAACGAAATTAGATTTCGACGCGGAATTAAAATTAGATTTTAATTCGGGCAAACGAGTTAATTTAGAATTAATTCGTTAGCGACGTAATAATAATTTCGGTAGCCGCAATTATTCGATTGAATTAACGTCGCGACGTAAGCTCGGTATTTCGGAAATATCGAACCCGAACGCGTGAGTGCACGTGGGCCCACTTTCATTTGGAAACGTGTGGGGCCCACATGACACATGTCATTCTAATGCATTGCATGTAGATTGTGTACATTGCACTCAATGTCATTGCATGGAGTTTGAGTGTTTGACACTCTAAGCCATTGCATGCTTTGTGTCATAATTTTTATTATTAATTTAATAAATATTATGGCATAAATATAAATTGATTTTTGGTAAATCATTTTAATAATTTTACACAATTTTATCTCTCTCAAAATTCTCTCTTCCTCTCACGCAAAACAGAAGGTTTGCTCACTGGTTTTGAACCAGTTTGGGCGTGAATAAGGGAAGCAAGAGTGGTTTCTCATGGTGAGAAATCAAGTGCTAGCACACTTACAAGTCTTGCGAAGGTGGTAGGGAGGTTCGACCATGAGGCGGGACTCATCCGATGGAGTTTGGAGCTTCGTTTTGAGACCCGAAACTGCCAAGACAGTGAGCATGGACTGCTGCAGTGGGCTTACAAAGGCAGTGCGTTTTTGGGCATGATTCGTCTTCAAATCGACATAACCGATCAATGTAAGTATTCCGCTATCTTCGTTGGTGTATTCACGCATGTTTTCATGTCTTGATTTGATCTTGGGACCTTAGAAAAATTCAACACTAGCTGCACACTGTTGGACAATTATGACCCATAGCGTCACTATTTGTACAGATCATGGTGTTGTTGTACAAATTAACTATGTGACAAAGGAGATTGCACTCTTATCATTTGTGATTAGATCACCTAGATATATAAATGATAGGAGGTCCCTATGATTTGTTCCTGGACGAATAATGATATGAGACAGTATCAGTCCACGAAGGATAAATCATTAAATATTCCTAGTCAGAGCATTGTCGAGATTGGACATCGATAAATGCGTAAAAGACTAGCATTACACTTGTGTGCATTGTAAGGGCACAACATCATAGTTCTCATATATTTGGGTATAGGATACTCATGCAAGTGTAATAGGAGGTTGTGTTTTACCGATGGTACGGGAAACAGCTTCGCTCTGGATAGACCCCTCGGAATTCCATTGGTAGTATGACTATGTGTCTATGGAAGTCCGAAATCAGGGTAGGTGTATTTGGTCTTAACCTGAGACTTGTACCGCTAATACTTGCGACAATCAATGTACTTTGGTTGAGGTCGTCCAGGGCTTTAACAGGTTCTGTGTACGCCAATACTGGGTATATTGAGAATCGTAGTGTGTTGGGTCTGATGTCAAGACGGAAGTGTCACTCCAGTCATATGGAGATGATGGTCACATAGGATACAGGACTGGTTCTCTTAAATGTTGCAGCTATCGGGATAAAATGACAAGGTCATGTTTATCCGATTATAGAGACTAGTCACCAGACATCCGACATGTGCTTCGTACGGGGCAGACACAATTCCAACCCAGGCCTAGCACGTGATCATCTGATACTGGACAGAAATACACAATACTACGTATACTACGCCTGATATAGATCATTTATTCCTGTAAGGATATTTCGGAGAATTGGGCAGGCATGGAGCTTTGCTAGAAGCCAACCTTGTCTTGTAAATCGATATAAACGTAGTACGAGGTACTCACGTGTTCGGATAGTCCGACGACCGAATTTACTGCCAACATATCCGGGAATCTCATGGGTCGCTTCCCAAAGATTCACCGATGACGTATGACTCGCACCCTAAATTAATCTGGGATTAATAAGATGAGAGAGAAAGTTAATCAGGGATTAATTGCGGAGATATTTTATCTGGGATAAAATATCATTAAAGAGAGATAACGATTAATTTAGAATTAATCGAGAAATTAATATATTTGATATATTAAACGAAATTGGATTTCAACGCGGAATTAAAATTAGATTTTAATTCGGGCGAACGAATAATTTAGAATTAATTCGTTAGCGACGTGAATAGTGATTTTACTAGGCGTAATCATTTAATTACGACGCAACGAAAAATTCGTTAATTTGGAATTAGCGAACCCGAGCCCGAGATAATTTGCGAGCACATTCGCATTTCGAATTCGAGTGCGGCACGCAAATCAAATCAAGCGTCAAATCGGTAGTCGCATCTAGCGTCACATCATTCGTCAATCAAGTGATGGATGTCTTTCACTTTGAGTGATTGACGCAAGTCACTATTCATGATTGATGGAAGTGATGTGTGTGGTTGGTGCCATTTATGGCTTTAATGGTTTACTTTTTGAATGCCAAATTTAAGTGAAATGCATGTGAAATTCACATGTGTGTAGAAGATACACAAATTTCTCAAACCAAACACATTCTCTCTCTCTCCATTTCTCTCTACTCTTCACGCCCAAACCAGTGGGTTTTTCTTCTGTTTTTGCCAAGCAGTGAGGGAAGCAAAGAGTGTGATTTTGTGGCAAAATCACAAGTGCTAGCACACTTACGAGACATGCGAAGGTGATAGGGAAGTCTACCCATGAGCCGAGAACCATTCGACAAAGCTCGGAGCTTGACGAAGGACCCAAACGAAGGCCAAAATAGTGAGCTTGGACTGCTACTGCCGTGACAGTGAACAGAAGGCAGAATTTCGTTTTTTGTTGCCTCCGCGTCGCTCAACCGATCGATGTGAGTATTCCGCAACTTCTTCGATATGTATTCGCACTTGATTCATGCTTATAATTTATCTTGGGACCTTAATAGAAACCAACAATGGCATCTAGAGCAAGGTTTGAGCATGAAATGTTTTGGGCTTAAAATTTGGGTAAAATTGATTTTGAGCATGAATTATGAAATTGGATGATTAACTATGCTTGAATGTGTTTTTATGAGATGATTGATTGGATCAATTTGAAGAAATAATGTTTGGAAGATTTTTCCCCAAATTCTTTGTGTGGCCGAAAGTTATGCCATATTGTGTTCTTGGTGATTTTTGATTTTTTGATTCATTGGATGTGTTGGAAATCATTTGGGGATATTGATTTAATGTTGAATTGAATTTAATTGGATTGAATTTGATTTGGAAAAATAATTCCCCATTGTCGAGACATATAGCATGTAAAATTGGGTTTGATTTTAATCAAAATGTGTTGGACATGTGATGATGTAAATGAGCATGATTAATTGTGTATATTGATGTTTTATAAATGTTAATTTGGATAATTAATCATGTTATACACTTTGGTAATTAAATTGGGAATTTGGATTTTTATGATTTAATTATTTTGGGCCTATTTTGTGAATTGGGCTTAAGTGTTGTACTTGGGCTTATTAGGCTTTGTTGTACAAAGTTGGGTTTAGGCAAAATTGGTTGGATCCAATTTGGCCCAAAACCGCATCCATAAAGCCCAAATGTGACTAATGGACCTTTAAAGTTTAATTGGGCCTAATGGGCCAAAATTGATTTATGGGCTTATGGGGTAACTCCCGGATTGGATTTTGTTTATTCGGTTTGACCCGAGTTGACCAAAAGTCCACGCCTTAAGAAATTAATTAAAAGTCTATTGGACTTTAATTAAATTGACGTTGGACGTTAATCGGGCTTTGAGACCCGTTGCGATTAAATTTGGAATTTAAGTCGCATAGGTTCGTTAAATAAAGTGTAGTATTTAATTTGGAATTAAATAGTGAATTAGAATTAAATGCATATTGAATTGGATTTAATTATGTAGTTTAATTTAATTCGAGAATTCGTACTTTGAGTACTTATTCGCAAAACGAGTTTGACTAGAACAAAATCAAATCGTTGTTTGAACATTGGATGATCACTAATTATCAGATTAATTAATTTGATAATTAGATTGATTGATAACATGCTTGTGTGAATACATGGTTGCGATGCATGAATAATGTATATCGGATGGATATTAGATGGGTGGGACAATTTTAGAAATTGTTGTAATAAATTTGATTTATTAAATTGGACTTGCGTGTCCAGCCTTATTACCTCTCTATTCTTTGTATTCTCTTCTCACATATTCCCCTCAATGTAAATTAGGTTTCCTTAGAAGTGTAGTGTAACGGGTAGAAGTAAATACTTGTGCTAGCGGGAGAGAGAAGGGAGAGATTTGATATAGGATCAATGTGTAAAGTATCCATCCGCATATCATTATTATTTATTCATATGCGCTTTATTATGTGTTTAGAATGCATGTTTAAGGGTGTATGATGATGAGACCTTAACAAAGATAATAAATTGGTTGCCAATTTGCACGCGAAAAACCCTCGCAAAATATTAAGCGTATTTCCTTCCATTGAGTGATTCTCACTCAAGATCCGAGACTGTCATGAATCATGAAGGTTTTGTTCCATGTCAGTGTCTTGTCCAAGTTGTGGTTTGTTGGCCAAAGTAAAGACCACTTCTTGTCCATCGACATTGATTACGAAGCTTTCCATGGTCAATGGGTCGCGCTTGACTGTGATCCCTAAGTTTGTTGTGCCAAAGCCAAGGCTTAGTTGATTCAGAGGAAAATGGTTAGGTAATACATTGGATGTATTGGCATATATAGATATATGTTTCGGACTTGGATGTCCCCCTACCGGATCTAGGAATTGGATTGGATCCAATCGATCTTAGAGATCTACCTAGTTAATTATCATACAATTTGTTGGCCAAAGTCAATTGTGTGATATTTAACGGGATCCTAGCCCACTAGGAAACACGGTTTCCCGAGTACTCGACAGAGGGTTAGAGGCTCGCAGAAAAATAGTGGGAGGCAAGAATGGAATTTGCAATATTCGTTTAATTACTTGCCATACGCGCTCAAACAAATATCACTTCGTCAAATAAATTAAATGTTAGTTGGACTAATATTTAATGTTGTTTTAATAAATAGTTGGACTATATTCAAACTATTCATTTATAGTTGATTTTATAATTGGATTATAGTAATCAATATAATTGATTTTAATCTATTAAATTATAGTTGATTAAATAGTTGGACTATTGTAATCATTATAATAAATAGTACCTAAATCGTTGATTAAATAGTTGGACTATTAGAATCAAGATAAAATTGAAAGATTGACATTTAAAACATAATCCTAGGGAAAATGTATTTAAATGGTTTAACTTTCAAAATTGGGAATAAAATTTCAGGATGGTCTTGGAAAATAATAAGTTACTTTATTTGATAAAATAACGTATTATGCCTAAGCTAGGAGTTAAGCAAATAGTAGAGCATAATCTTTGGAAGATTTATGTGATGATGAATTTAGTGCTTAATCCATTATACTTACCGCAGTAGACTCGTTAATTTCTGAATCAGAACTAAGGATTAGATCCTTAAAGTATGATAATGAAATTGAAGGATCTTCATAAATCTATCTTTATATTTTAGAAGTACTAAATTGCAATAAATAACTCTTGGAGAGTTAATGACTATTCTCAAGGAGATAAAGTCAAACTTTGCAATTAGACAAGTTGCGCAAGGCGCACCTTACTTCGATATTCTAGAAACCCGAGGCTTGGCCAAAGGCTACTTGAATATGAAAAGGGAAAAGGCAAAATCATTATAATCTTCTAGGAAGATAAAGGACATATCCCAAAATGTCTGCCCAAATTGTGGCAAACGGGATCGCGGAAGCGTGACTGCCGTTTGGACAAAGCAGACATGAAGGAATTGAAGACGAGCAAGGCTTCGACTTCAAATATGTTTGTCAACATTATGTTCACTACTAGTATTAAAATTAGATTTTAAATACTTAGTGTGGTACATAAATATATACTGATGTTCAGAATCTGCTTTGAGCAGGATAATGACTTCAGTTGAGATTTATCTGCGAATAGGAAACGGGACGAAAGTCGCTGTTTTAACCGTAGATACCTAACTTTAGGAACTACCCTCGGGTGTGTACTTAAATTAGGGAACTGTTATAATGTAACTAGTTTGACTAGAACATTATCTCTATATCAGTGTTTAACCCGCTGCGAGTGAACCTTTATATTCTAGAACACTAAAGTGTTTCATTATATAAAGATGATATTGAGATAAACACATTAGATGTGAATAACAGAATTTATATTTTGAATATAAATAAATCTCAAACGTATAACGTGACAAACAAATAGCTCGGACTGATTTGATCAGAAGAAATTAATTGTCGCATTGTTGTCTGGGACACAATGAAACAAGACTCGTATATCCACACTTTCGAAGAGTGGGTACTCGGACTAATTTGATTCCATTCAAATAAAGTCTACGAATCTAGTTTATTGGGCAATGTGCCTACAACACTATTTACTTGGTAAAAGTGTAAATGCCACCGACTTGTTAGCCCTAGTTCATAGTGATGCAAGTGGGCCCATGTCTAGCTAGACTAGATGTGGATATGAATATTTCGTGACCTATACGGATGTGGCATAACGTAATGGTTATGTGTTTCTTTTGAAGAACACAAATCAGAAACTTTTAAGTTTCGACATGAAATAGACAAACAGATCGGCTAAAGTATTAAATCGTCATGGTAAGACCGTAATGAAAATACTTAAGCAATAATTTTCTAATATACTTGAAAGAGTAAAGTATTCTTTCAAATGAGGACTCCTCCCGGAACACGTCAGTTTGATGTTGTGTCCGACTGAGTAACCGAATTTTGTTGGACATGATAGGTTAATCATGAGTCGCTCTGAGCTACCATTTCCTTCAACGGATAAGCATTAGACAGTGCAGAACTTATTTAGAATAAGGTTCCATAAAAATCTGTTTGACAGATATCATATTAGATATGAACAGGAAGGAAACCGGGTTTCACATTCCTGAGTATTTGGGTATGCTGGGCATACGTTTGGGTGATACCAAACTAAAACCCGAAACGGATAAGTGCCAATTGTAGGTTATCCTAGGGATACCATAAGTATTGTACTTATACATCTCACAAGAGAACAATTAGATTGTTGCTCACCATGCGGTTTTCCTAAGAGGAATACCGAAATGCAGTGGTAAGTGGGAGGATAGTAAAACTCGATGAAAATCGAAGTAATACTATTCCAGGCATCGAATCCTAATGGAACACAAAATAGTTCATCAAGGATGAAACTATTACCATTAATATTTGAATACACAAGAACCGCGTAGGTCGGAGAGAGTCAGAAAAAACCTGGGGTATGGTTTTCTGATCTCACCTCATAAAGATGTTTATCTTATTGAGGTATACCAACTGACTACGTATGAGGAAGTGATACAAGGTATCGACTCCCTATTATGGCAAAGTGCCATAATCCGAAATGGATCCATGTATATCAACTATGTTTGGATACTAGTTGATGTACCGCAAGGCATTGTGTCTACTGGTACTATATAAGTCTTCAAGGAAGACATACATGGATGGCAACATACAAACGTATAAAGCTAGGCTTTTAACGGAAAGGTATCGTTATCAACATTGTGTTGACTACGATTCAACCTTTTACCTATTGCCACGGTAAATCCATTTGGATAATGCTTGCTAAAGCTGCATGTTTCATGTGTGAAATATGTCAGCTTAACGGGAAAATCGCTTTCCTGAAAATGAAACATTTAGGAGGATGTTTATAACATCTTGTCGGTTTTGTCGTACCTAAAAATAGCAAACAAGGTTTGCGGGTTATTCGATCCATGTTTGGATTGAACAAGCATAGGTTATTGGAATTATCGTTTTGATGTAATCATAATGGTTTATGATTTAATTCAAAACGAAATGATTCTTGTGTATATAAGAGGGTTAGTGGGAGCGCACTGCCAATCGTGTCCTATAAATAATGATAATACATCATTTCTTGGAAATGATATTCCTATAAAATAATAATCGGCGAAAGCTTGACTTTCGAAAACTCTCCATGAAATCGTACATTAAAAATGTACGCGACCTGGTGTCTCATACGCTTTGAGCATATGATTCACAAACAGGCCAATCCAGGTGATAGTCACTGGATTGATGTTAAGAACATCTGTTAGTATCTTAGAGAACTAAGGATGCTATTTTAATCTGAGGAGAAGGAGAACTTGAAGTGACTGGGATCACTATAGCAAGTTTCCTAAACCAATAAAACGACTATAAGTCGTAAAACGGTACTATACAGTTTGAATAACGAAACAGTGAGCTGGAAATCTTCCAAGCAAGATACTGTTACCGTATAAACAATAAATGCGGGTTATTGCTGCAGTTGAGCGCAATAGAAGCCATTTGGGTCGATAATAAATCTAATTAGATTAGATATAGTTCTGTTAGCAGCTGAGCTAGGCGTCAGCACAGGCTAAAGAATTAATGGTCTCATCAACGATCCAGATATATACTTCGATATTCATCTGATTCGTTCGGATCATACATCGTGGCGATGTGATGATCAAATAAATCGCATCAGATGATAATCATGCAAATCCGCTGACGAAGGCTTTTCTCAGCAGTTTGAGCCAACCGTACATAGTTCGGGTGTCAGACACTTGAGTGACTGGCTATAGGCCAAGTGGGAGATTATTGGACAATTATGACCCATAGCGTCACTATTTGTACAGATCATTGTGTTGTTATACAAATTAACTATGTGACAAAGGAGATTGCACTTTTATCATTTGTGATTAGATCACCTAGATATATAAGATATGAGGTCCCTATGATTTGTTCCTGGACGGAGAATGATATGAGACAGTATCAGTCCATGAAGGATAAATCATTAAATATCCCTAGTCAGAGCATTGTCGAGATTAGACATCGATAAATACGTAAAAGATTAGTATTACACGTGTGTGCGTTGTGAGGGAACAACGGCATAGTTCTCATATATTTGGGTATAGGATACTCATGCAAGTGTAATAGGAGGTTGTGTTTTACCAATGGTACGGGAAACAGCTTCGCTCTGGATAAACCCCCTCGGAATTCCATTGGTAGTATGACTATGTGTCTATGGAAGTCTGAAATCAGGGTAGGTGTATTTGGTCTTAACCTGAGACTTGCACCGCTAATACTTGCGACAATCAATGTACTTTGGTTGAGGTCGTCCAGGGCTTTAACAGGTTTTGTGTACGCCAATACTGGGTATATTGAGAATCGTAGTGTGTTGGGTGTGATGTCAAGACGGAAGTGTCACTCCAGTCATATGGAGATGATGGTCACGTAGGATACGGGACTGGTTCTCTTGAATTCAGTAGCTATCAGGATAAAATGAGAAGGTCATGTTTATCCGATTATAGAGACTAGTCACCAGACATCCGACATGTGTTTCATACGGGGCAGACACAATTCCAGCCTCAGGCCTAGCACGTGATCATCTGATACTGGACAGAAATATGCAATACTACGTATACTACGCCTGATATAGATCCTTTATTCATGTAAGGATATTTCCGGAGAATTGGGCAGGCATGGCGCTTTGCTAGAGGCCAACCTTGTCTTTTAAATCGATATAAACTTAGTACGAGGTACTCACGTGTTCGGATAGTCCGACGATCGAATTTACTGCCAACATATCCGGGGATCTCATGGGTCGCTTCCCAAAGATTCACCGATGACTTATGACTCGCACTCTAAATTAATCTGGGATTAATAAGATGAGAGAGAAAGTTAATCAGGATTAATTTCGGAGATTTTTATCTGGGATAAAATATCATTAAAGAGAGATAACGATTAATTTAGAATTAATCGAGAAATTAATATATTTGATATATTAAAGGAAATTGGATTTCGACGCGGAATTAAAATTAGATTTTAATTCGGGCGAACGAATTAATTTAGAATTAGATCGTTAGCGACGTGAATAGTGATTTCACTAGGCGTAATTTTTTAATTACGACGCAACGAAAAATTCGTTAATTTGGAATTAGTGAACCCGAGCCTGAGATTATTTGCGAGCGCATTCGCATTTCGAATTCTAGTGCGGCACGCAAATCAAATCAAGCGTCAAATCGCTAGTCGCATCTAGCATCACATCATTCGTCAATCAAGTGATGGATGTCTTTCACTTTGAGTGATTGACGCAAGTCACTATTCATGATTGATGGAAGTGATGTGTGTGGTTGGGGCCATTTATGGCTTTAATGGTTTGCTTTTTGAATGCCAAATTTAAGTGAAATGCATGTGAAATTCACATGTGTGTAGAAGATACACAAATTTCTCAAACCAAACACATTCTCTCTCTCTCCATTTCTCTCTACTCTTCACGCCCAAACTAGTGGGTTTTTCTTCTGTTTTTGCCAAGCAGTGAGGGAAGCAAAGAGTGTGATTTTGTGGCAAAATCACAAGTGCTAGCACACTTACGAGACATGCGAAGGTGATAGGGAAGTCCACCCATGAGCCGGGAACCATTCGACGAAGCTCGGAGCTTGACGAAGGACCCAAACGAAGGCCAAAACAGTGAACTTGGACTGTTACTGCCGTGACAGTGAACAGAAGGCAGAATTTCATTTTTTGTTGCCTCCGCGTCGCTCAACCGATCGATGTGAGTATTCCGTAACTTCTTCGATATGTATTCGCACTTGATTCATGCTTATAATTGATCTTGGGACCTTAATAGAACCAACACACACTTTGATTATGAGATTTGGCAGATGGATGTCAAAACAGCTTTCATTAATGGGAACCTCGTAGAGGAAGTCTATATGACACAACCTGAGGGGTTTGCATCTAAGGATGATCATAATAAAGTATGCAAGCTTGAACGATCCATTTATGGACTCAAGCAAGCGTTCAGAAGTTGGAATATACGATTTGATGAGACAATCAAAGAATTTGACTTCATCAAAAATATAGACGAGCCTTGTGTTTACAGGAAAAGTAGTGGGAGTGCTGTTATATTTCTTGTATTATATGTCGATGACATATTAATCATCGGGAATTATATTCCCATGATGCAAGCCACCAAGAAATGGTTATCTCAGAATTTCTCCATGAAAGATTTGGGAGAAACATCCTACATCCTCGGCATTAAGATCTACCGTAATAGATCTAAGAGGTTGTTAGGACTTTCTCAATCTACATACATAGATAAAGTTTTGAAAATATTCAAAATGGAAGATTCCAAAAGAGGTAATTTACCTACTTGTCATGGAATCAAATTATCTAAAGAGCAATGTCCACATACTCCTTCAGATAGATAGCTTATGAGTATGATCCCTTATGCTTCAGCAATAGGATCAATCATGTACGACATGCTATGTACAAGACCTGATGTCTATTATCCTCTTAGCATAACGAGCATGTATCAGGCAAATCCTGGTGAGCAACACTGGGCAGCTGTCAAAACAATCCTCAAGTATCTGAGAAGAACTAAGGATGTGTTTTTGACATATGGAGATTGTTCTGAGATGAAAGTCATTGGTTATTGTGATGCGAGCTTTCAGACTGATAAGGATGACAGTAGATCACAAACAGGATATTTGTTTACTTTGAATAGCGGTGCTATCAGTTGGAAAAGCTCAAAGCAGTCAACTACAGCGGACTCCACCACTGAAGCTGAGTATATTACAGCATCTGAGGCAGCTAAAGAAGCGATCTGGATAAAGAAGTTCATCACGGAGCTGGAAGTGCTTCCCACGATAAAGAATGGTGTCACGATGTACTGTGACAACACGGGCGCCATTGCTCAATTAAAGGAACCAAGGTCCCACCAGAAATCCAAGCATGTACTCAGGCGATTTCATCTCATCAGGGAAATTGTTGAGAGAAAAGAATTTATTATAGAGAAAATACCCACAGAAGATAATCTTGCAGATTCTCTGACTAAAGGGCTGACTCAACAAAAACATGATAGGCACACCCTGAGAGTTTGGTGTCCAGATTCATACTAGTTGGCTATAGTGCAAGTGGGAGACTGTAAAGGATATGCCCTCTGACTAAAGGGCTGACTCAACAAAACCATGATAGGCACACCCGAGAGTTTGGTGTCCAGATTCATACTAGTTGGCTATAGTGCAAGTGGGAGACTGTTAAGGATATGCCCTATACCCAACTTGTGGATGGGCTATATGTACATGTATTTGTAATATTTTCATTAATTAATAAAATGGAAATCTTTATTATATGTGTCTTACATAACTTATATGAATCATCAAACACTGTAATAAAGCCATTGGAGTAATAAGATTATGGTTTCCACGCCTTATGAGAATCATTACTCTTAAACGTTCCTAGTCATATTTTTGTGAATAATCTGGGCGTTCACAAAGCGGAGAGACTAGCATGATGATATGATCCGCCCTTAAGTGGGGTGGCCGATCTCATAGGCTACTAGCGGAGATCCATCCGCTTGGTGTATCACATGGATGCATGAGTTGCTCATGTCCATCGAACTGACCAACGAAAGTTTTCACATGGAGTGTGTTATCCCATGTGTCTGTGAGAACTTTCATGTATCGATTGTATGACTAGTCCTTAGACTTGAGGTCTTTACAATCTTATGTGTGGATTAAATAACTTTGACATTCTCCTTCCCCGGTTCAAAAGATCCGGTCATAAGGGTATAATTGGGTCATTTTTTGAAACACATGAAGTTTGTAAAGATACAACAGAGAATCGCCACTCTCTCAGATATTATTTTCTTATAATAGTAGTATTTCAGTTCGCGGGTTGATATGTGTGATCAATGCTTGAGACTGTGGCCGCAGCGGAAGAATCATGTGAGATTCTTGGGTTAGCAAGATTCGTGACACTATCAACATCATATCTTTGACTATATGGGTAGACACTTTCCATACCCTAGGTCAAACGGTGGGGATATAGTGAGGCGATGGACCGTATCATATGGAAATCGCATACATAATGGGTATATATATCTTTCCTTCTCATTTGGGGGCCTTGGCATGTTGCTAGATGTCAACCTTAGTCATTGAAATCGAACGACCATCTGATCGGAGGATAATTTATGTTTGATTAAATTATCACGATTCATTTCATGTCCAACTTGAGGGGAAACCAAAAGGTCACACACAACAAAGTCGAAATCAATGGTTAACAGTGCACATTATAAATTTAACATTATGTATGATTGCTGTAGGAATTGTTCATAAATGGTTCAATGTGTTTAATTATTGAACAGATCATTTATGAGGTTCCATAGTGGCTTAGGGATTGGTGAATGACGATAGGGGCACTTTGGGAATTGGAATAAATAATAAAAAAATGTGAATAGTAAAAAAAATTATTTGTTATTTGTTTTGAATTCCAATTCGGCCCAAACTCTTATTAGGGTTTTATAATATCATTAAACCACTAAATTAAGATCCAATGGTTAAGATTAAATTAGCATTTATCCCACATCGGATTCTTAATTAATTTTGTTGTCTTTGGAGCACCTATATAAACCCAATGAATTCTTTACAAATTTTTGCACCAAACCTTTCATATATTGGGTTTATATAAGTGAGCAACTCTAAAGTTTAAGAGTAAGCCACTGATTTTGAGGATCCTTAAGTCTAATTGACTAGAGGAACCTCGAGTTAAAAATTTTGAGGTATTTGCCTAGGCTATAACCAATGGTAAAATACCTGTCCACTCAAGGCGTAGTCTTGCCGTTGAGTTTTGGCTTTGGTGTGTGCATATTTGGAGGCCACACACTTGGGTGGCTCTTTGGAACGTGGAAGAGCTTGTTGAGTTCGAGAAAAGCTTGTAGATTAGAAGGATGACTAGAGAAGTCTTCGGTTCAAGTAAGTCTTTTTATTTTTTTATTTTAATTAGAGTTCTTATGATAGTTAGCATGTTTAGGTTTATGTTCTTTGCATATTTTATGAGTTTTTATGCTTAGAATATATAGTAACATGCCTAGGCTTTTAGAATAATCAAAACAAATGGGTCTTGGGCAAAGGGATAGCGACATCATAATTTAATTTAATTTATTTAATTTTCCGCTGCGCACTCGTGGCCGCTTCCTAACACACAGATCTGATGGATCCTATCTTGATACACACAGGATATCATGAGTATCAGTCCACACCCAATGAACAGATGGAGGTCTGATCTAAATAGATTGGTGACGTGACTGGCATCAACGTATGGAGGATAACTCATATATCCACAGTGGTATCTCAAGTCAAAGAATCATTATGCTCACTCAACCCGAGAAGATTCTTATTGACGATGGTGTACCATCCTTTAAGAATCTTCGGTGAGTCGTTCAGTGTTTATCCGCTATAAATACCTACATGTCTATACGAGTCTCCAAGACTCATGCTTCATTGAGAAACCATTGGAATCCAAGATTCCAATATACGACATTTACCAGTCTCAATCGGTTTACTTTACTGACCAAGTAGTGTAAATCTTGACCAAGAATTGTCTAAGAATGACAACGTCATGATACAACTCAATGTCAGTTGCGACGCTTTTGCAACAGTATCATAACTAATCATTCTAAGGTCAATTACATCTTTACCATATATAAAGAGATATTATATAATAGAAACTATTTATTTTATTCATAATAAAATTATTATATAAGTATTTACAGGGAAATACATAAGAAAATTGGCGCTCTGAGCACCAACCCTAATAAATTCTTCCACTTGCTCTAGTGTCAATATCGATTGTATCTAATACCTATCGACTCCACATGTTCATAAAATAACTTCGGAGGAATGGCCTTGGTAAGCGGGTCTGTTATATTATCTTCACTCAGTACCTATGACAATGTCCCCTCGTGACATAATCTCTCGAATGATGTGGTATTTTCGTTCCATATGCTTCGACTTCTGATGCGCCCTTAGTTTTTTTGCTTGCGCAATGGCTCCAATATTATCACAATATAAGGGAATCAAATTCTCGATACTTGGGACTACTCCCAATTCTGTGATAAAGATCCTAACCCATACATCCTCCTTTGCAGCTTCAGAAGCTGCAATATATTCCGCCTTTACGGTGGAATCAGCTGTCGACCCCTATTTGGAACTCTTCCAGTGAACTACACCTCTATTAAGGGTAAAGATGAATCCTGATATAGATTTTCTATTATCGGGATTCGATTGAAAATCGGAATCGGTATACCCATTAACTTGCAGTTCATTTACTTCATATATAATCAACTTATCCTTAGTACCTTTAAGATACTTGAGGATATGTTTAATCGCCATCCAATGGTCATTACCTGGATTGGACTGATACTTGCTTGTCACACTAACTGCAAAGCTGATATCAGGCCTAGTACATAACATGGCATACATGATGCTGCCCAAACACGAAGCATAATGCTGATTAGACATTCTAATATGCTCATCTTATATTTGTGGACACATCTTCTTTGAAAGATGTAAGCCATGTCTGAACGGTGTGTTTGTTGTCTTACAGTTACCAAAATTATATCGTTCTAAGATCTTATCTATGTACGTTGATTGGGATAACCCAATAAGCTTCATTTCTCTATCTCTATAGATTTTTATTCCTAAGACATAAGAAGCTTCACCCAGGTCCTTCATGAAGAAATTCTTACAAATGTAAGCTTTGACGCCTTGTATCATCCCGATATCATTCGTAATGATCAGGATGTCGTCAATATAGAGAATTAAAATACCACCATACTCCCAATGGCTTTCTTATACACACAGGATTCTTCCGGATTCTTTATTAAACAAGACAATTTGATTATCTCATCAAATCGACGATTCCAATTTTGTGAAGCCTGTTTAAGTCCATAAATGGACTTCTTAAGCTTACATACCATGCCCGAGTTTCCACGGGATGCAAAACCCTCCAGCTGTTCCAAATAGATTTCTTCATCAAGAAATCCATTTAAAAAAGTCATTTGACATCCATTTGCCAAATCTCGTAATCATGGTAAGCAGCAATAGACAATAAAATCCTTATAGACTTTAGCATCGCAACTGGCGAAAACGTTTCATCGTAGTCGACACCAGGTCGCTGCAAGTAACCTTTAGCTACCGGTCGGTCCTTAAAGATTTCAACCTTTCTGTGAGGCCCAGACTTCATTTTGTAAATCTATTTACAACCGATAGGAACAATTACTTCAGGAAGCTGAACCAAGTCCCAAATTTGATTCTCATGCATTGAGTCTAACTCGGATTTCATGGCGTCTTGCCACTTCACAGAGTTGATGTCCAACATCGATTCTCTATAGGTAAAAGGGTCAATCTCTTTAACTAAGAGAACATGGAGACTCTTTTCTTATATCAAATACAAGCGTTCATGAGGTCTAGATAGCCTTTGTGACCTACGGAGTGTGTGTGAAGAAGGTTCTTCATCTTCTTGAACTTCAGATTCCTCTGTTGGTTCGTTGGTATCAAGTTGTACTTCATCAAGTTCAACTTGTCTATGATCACCACCTTCTGGCAAAAATTCTACCTCTAGAAATTTTACGAAGCGAGCTACGAATACATTTCGATGCTCGGTATTATAGAATAAATATCCTTTCGTATTTGAAGGATATCCAACAAACCTAAACTTTTTTCCTCGAGGAAAAAGTTTATTCTGTTGAGCCATCCTGACGTATGTAGGACAACCCCAAATCTTAATATAACTAAGATTTGGTTTCCTACCGGTCCATATCTCATACAGAGTCGTAGGAAAAGCTTTGGAAGGAATCTTATTCAGGAGATAAGCGTCAGTTAAAATAGCATAACCCCATAAGTAATAGAGAAAATCTGTATAACTCAACATCGATCGGACCATATCCAATAATGGTTGATTTCTCCTCTCTGACACTCCTCTGTGCTGTGGAGTATTCGAATGAGTATATTGAGTGAGAATCTCATTCTCCTTTAAATAATCGGTGAATTCACCACTCATTTATTAACCACCTCAATAAGATCGAAGACATTTAATATATTGACCAGTCTATTTTTCTACTTCATTTCAGAGTTCTTTGAACTTTTCAAAGGTTTTCGATTTATGTTTCATCAGATAAACATAATCGTACCGTGACACATCATCGGTAAAGGTGATGAAGTAAGAAAAACAACCGTGAGTAGTTTGACTCATGGGACAACTTACATCATAATGTATGAGTTCCAATGGGTCAGTGGCACAGTGTCCCACACCTGAAAATGAGGCTTTGGTCATTTTACCCCGAATGCAAGATTCACAAGTTCGATATGGTTCTGACCGGTGTTGTCAGACGCGTATAATGCAAGCGCACGTATCGTTCAAGTAGTATAAAAAGTATCAATCCCAAGAGGACTTAATACCTAAGCTATTAGTTTTATGAGGTCAAATGATTACTAGTATCTAATGGATTGATTGCTTGATTGGAATGGTGACTTAAATTTAAAACAAGTAAATAAAATGGCGCGAAAGTTGGTTGAAGAAAATTCAAATTTATTAAACTATCCAGGGTTGTGATTTCTTCCAATATCTTTTTAAAGATGAAGTGGTTATTTCATGTTTATGTAATATATTGGTTTACTAACCTGGAACACGAAATTATACAAAAGCCTCTGTCGTTGGTCAGCTTCACATACCCAGTGTAACCCAATTAAACCATATGTCTATGTCAACCAAATTACCTGGATTCATTAAGATTAAGTTCCAATTATAGTTACCCCCGCCCGACATGTATATGTCTATCATGTATGGAAATCTATTAAAGGGTTATCTATCCTCAAGGAAGATCGTGGGCTATTAAGTCTAAGGCTGAAACCTAAAATTCCTTTGTCAAGTTTCTTTTAAGTTTATCAGATCTATCTTATTAATGGCCAGTTAACAAACGTATTAAGCTTAAGACTTAATAAGTAAACCTTTATATTACCTAAACTATAAAATAACCTCTTATAAACTGGTGATTTTGGAATTCATCACAACCCCAGATAACGGGCTTAACTACGACACATATTTACAACTACTAAAAGCTTAAAAATAAAAGACACAAAGTAAAATGCTGAAAAGTAAATGCTGGAAATTAGAAAGGTAAAAGTACAATGAAAGAAAATACTGGGGTTAAAGGATCCACTTCTATTACTACTATTCTAGATATCTCCCTTAATATAATATATTAACTTGTGTGATATTACCAACCAGCCATATAGGCGGTAACTTGATTAAGTCAAATTAATAATTAATTACCAACCGACCAACCAGGCGGTATCCATGCTTAGTCAGGTTAAAACCAATTTATAATTAATTACCAACCGGCCAATATTGCGGTATCATTGTTAAGTCAGGTTTTAAATAGTTATTATATTATAATTAAGGGAGATTAATCTAAATAGCAATAATAAAAGCTTTACATTTTACCCCAGCAGGGGGCAGTTACCTCCTCATTACTGAAAAGTAAAGAAAAGAAAGTACTATTGTGTAAAAGTAAATAAAATTAATTACATAATTGAAAATAAACAAACAAGATACAAACTTCTTAAAATCCTTAAGAAAGAATTCAGAAGAGAGTATGATTTTACAACTGAAATCGAGCTGAATTTAAAGGCGTCAGTAGGTGTCTCGCGTCGCGACGCGAGACCATTTGCGCAGCGCGACGCGCGTAGATCATCGACACGTGGCGGATTGGTTTCGCGAGATCGTGACATATGTCACGCTTTCGTCGGTAGCTGAATTATTAGTGTCGGTAGCATGTGATGACGACACGTGTCCCGGCGCATGTTAGCATGATTCACTGAGATTTTGACACATGGCAGGTACATTTTAGCATCGATGATGATTATCGGCAGCATGTGATGGTGACACGTGTCCAACGCACGTTAGCATGGCACATTTTAGCAAACGGCGCACGTTAGCATAGTGCATTTTAGCAAACCTCTCAGAATGTGACACGTGTCCCGGTGTATTTCAGCATGACTCGGCGCACGTTAGCGATCGCGATGCAGACTCAGTGTCGCGATGCATAAAATAATGATTTTGCCCCTTTTGTCTGTTTTTCACTGTTTTGGCTCCAAATCACCTCCAGAGAGTCCTGAAATTTTATTTATCTACAAAATAACCCAAAACAGATCAAAATATTCATAAAACTCAAGAAACTATATAAAATATTAGGTCAAATGAGTGGAAAATAGTGATATAATTACCACTCATCACACCCCCAAACCTAACATTATGCTAGTCCTCGAGCAAAATAATAAAATAACATAAACATCTTTAAAATAAAATTAAGCTAAGCCACTTTCGTAGGGATCATGGTTGCATTTAGCGTATGCAACAAGCCTTTAAACCCCTAGGTGTCCCTAGTAGACGAGTTGTAGTCTCGTGAGGGCTTACAGCAACGATGCCCACAAACGTTTTACAAAATTTAAAAGATAGTAAAACCGATGCACACAAACGCAAAAGACAAGAGTAAAGATAATAAAGAAGTTAGTGACTAACCAGGTGAAACTTCTTATCCAAGTTTAGAGTTGTTTTATTTCTTTCTAAATTACTGAATAAGTAAATTCTCCGATTATTTTTACCATTCTCCATACACACAACCGACAAAATATTAATCAACTCATTTTTTCCCACAATAGTCACAAGTGTAGTTGAAAAGAAGGTAATATTTTTGTCCTAAAGTTATATCAGAATTGACACTTTTTTTAAGCAATGGAATATTTTTCTGATTTTTCTGATTTTTTTTATTTATATACAATACCATTCATCCATGTAACGAGCTTCGAGCCAGTGAATCTCAAACCAGTTGGCTTTAGGGCACTAGGTGTTAAGACACCCCTGCGGACTTAATTACTCAGACTTCAGATATATATATATATATATAATATATATATATAACATCTTCGATCCATGTAGCGAGCTTTGGGTCAGTGACTCCCAAACCAGTTGGTTTTAGGGCACTAGGTGTTAAAACACCCCTCCGGACTTAATAACTCGGATCTCAGACTTTTTTTTTATCCCATCACCTTTTTTAGATGCTTCCTCCAATTAAACTAGAGCACTGAATATTACAAACTCGTCAATTACTACTCATGTCCATATGTTACCATGTATGTTGATAATACCTGTCAACATAGCATATAAAGATTCATTTTAGTCAGTGTTATGGAGAATTGACAAATTAATTAATTCAAAAGGAAATAAACAAAAATTAACTTGTTCCGAAATAGGTTGAGATACGTCTCAGGAGTGGAAATTTCTTACACGGTTATCTCACACCAATTTCACCCGATTAATCAAATTAAAACACAAAAACACAAAATATTTTTTTGATTTTTTAAAAAAAAAAAATTAATTTTTTTGAATTTTTTCAAAAAATTTAGACTAAAAACCGAAAAAAAAATAACATAATAAAAACAAGATACTATTCAACTATTCCCCTCCCCCAAACCTAAATGAGACATTGTCCCCAATGTCTTAAAAAGTAGAAGATGAGTTGAGAAGATAGTACCTGGTTAGCTGAAATTCTACATCTAGAAAGGAAATTAAAGGTTGAGATCCAGATTTATTCGACGCTTCTTACCACGATCATCATCGGACCATTTTATCTTGGAAATGATAGGGTCGATTTGTGGTTCATAGGCTAAGATTTGGTCAATTAAATCTGGGGCTGTTCTGGCAGTGAAGAGGAGTTCTTTTAGCGGTTTTGTCACGAATCCATTTCTCCGGGCATCATCAAGAAACACACAAAGAAAGTCATTAAATCCCTCAACGTTAAACAGCCCAAACGGTTTTTGGTGTATGTTCAAGTTCGCCCAAGAAACAACTGTAAAGATTTCCTCCATCGTACCCAAGCCACCTGGCAAAGAAATAAAAGCATCAGCACGGTTAATCATTTCCACCAGTCATTCAGACATTCCTGGCACAATTAGTTCATCTCCGTTTGATTATAATATCAGATTTGCCTCTACCAAAGGTTTTGGGATGATTCCCAGAACAGGACTGCCTTCTTCTTGTACGGCCTTTGAAACAATACCCATTAATCCAAGATTTCCACCGCCGTATACTAGGTACATATTCTTTTCTGCTATGACTCGACCCAATTCATGTGTTGCTTCTACGTATTGTGGCTTAGTACCAACACTAGTACCACAAAACACACAGATGTCTTCTTAAGGTAGCTTCCATTTTTTTTATGTACTTCTCTTTCAAATCTGGATGCCTTCAAGAGTGCAATGATGAGTTGAATTTATAACACCTGAAAAAGGGTGAGTAATAATAGCACTAGTACCTGCCAAATGACAATTATTAGTTAAACAGTAAAATATATCGTGAAAGTCAAAAAGTCAGGATCCTATCGGAGAAAATAAAAGAAAATAACAAAAAAATCACAATTATTATATATGTACAAAGAGAAAATAATATTTACAGAAAATAACAGCTTGAATGACGTCTATGCGTCAGGGACAAGCTTCCCATCCAATTTTCTTATAAATTGGCAAATAAGGTCTTTTAAAGTCAGATTCCCGAGACTGTACTGTTGTCTTTCTCTTTGGAATTGTGTATGTAATTTGCAAATGGCTATATGAACATATCCACTGGGATGCGTCTCAAGAGTCGAAGATATATCATCTAAAGACTCCTTACTCAAGCCATCCCTAATGAATTTAATTTTATCTTCACGGTTATCAGACACCATTCCTAAAGAACGACAACGAGTATTATAATTCCAGCGTGCACATTTGTAACAAACACCCATTTTCTAAGCTCTACGTTTCTTTGCATAGGTGCTTCTTCCAAAACCAGGCAAATAAGAATTACAAGAATCAGAATACTCACCTGCTAATTGGACCCATGCTTCGATTACCCAACGAATGTCATTAGGAATACCATGGATCGTCAGAATTCTCATTCGTTCCAAGCGAGCTTTGTAGATTTTCATCAGAGAATTTTACGGGAGAGAAGAAAATTTCTTGTGAAGATTTGCGAGAGCTTCTTCCATCGTGAAATAACTTTACCTGTAAAAATTAAACACACAAAAATAAAACACACCAGATCACATATATACACAAATTACATAGGTTGCCTCCCTGCTAGCGCTAAGTTTAAAGTCGTCAGCTAGACATGACTTCTCGAACATTAGGTTGGATCTGAAAGGGGGACACTTTCTTTTTGTCGCTCAAATGATTCTCCCCAGTAGTGCTTGACACACTGACTGTTAACCTTGAATGTTTCGTTGGTGTTGGGATCAAGTAACTCAACAGTTTCATATGGTAAAACCTAAGTGATCACAAATGGACCTGACCACCTTGATTTCAACTTTCCAGAGAAACGTTTTAACCTTGAATTGTATAACAACACTTGCTGCCTTGGTTCAAGTTGTCTGCGCACTATTTTTCGATCATGCCATTTCTTGGTATTTTCCTTGTATAATTTGGCATTCTCATAAGCCTGTAGGCGAAATTCCTCTAATTCATTGAGTTGGTGAAGTTGTTTCTCTCCTGCAGCTTGTGGTTCAAGATTCAACTTCTTCAGTGCCTATGACGATTTGTATTCAAGCTCAACTGGCAGATGGCATGCTTTCCCAAACACCATTCGATATGGGAACATACCAATGAGTGTTTTATAAGCTGTCTGGTAGGCCCATAGTGCATCATCCAGTTTTGTAGACCAGTCCCTCCTTGTTGATCCAACGGTTCTCTCCAAGATTCTTTTGATCTCCATGTTTGAAACTTTAACCTGTCCATTTGACTGTGGGTGGTAAGCAATGGCAACTTTATGAGTAACTCCGTATTTGGATAGGAGTGCATCGAAATATTTATTTTAGAAATGTGTGCCACCATCACTGATAATAGCCTGAGGTGTTCCGAAACGAGTGAAAATATTTTTTTTAATGAATTTGATCACCACTTTTGAATTGTTTGATGGCAGTGCAATTGCTTCAACCCATTTGGAGACGTAGTCTACAGCAACCGGTATGTACAGGTTTCCAAATGATAGAATAAAGGGTCCCATAAAATCAATCCCCCATACATCAAATATCTCCACTTCCAAAATGTTTTGCAGAGGTCATTCATTTCTCCTCGAAATATTTCCCATTCTCTGGCACCCGTCACATTGAAGAGTAAAAAGATAAACATCTTTAAAAAGAATGGGCCAGAACAAACCTGATTGAAGGACTTTGGCTGCAGTTTTATTCTCGCTGAAGTGTCTGCCATATGGTGATGAATAACAATGTTACAGAACACTATTGACCTCCTCATGTGAAACACACCGTCTCAGTAATTGATCAGCAGAGCATTTCAACAGGTACGGCTCATTCCAGACATAATGCTTGACTTCTTTGAAGAATTTCTTCTGTTGCTGAGTTGTCCATTCCAATGGCCATTTTCCTGATACTATGTAGTTGACATAGTCAGCATACCAAGGGACATCGTGCTGTTTCATGGCAAACAACTGTTCATCTCGAAAAGTTTCTTTGATTGAAAGTTCTTTGCCAGCTGTTTCTCCATTCTCGAGCCTCGATAAGTGATCCGCCACTTGGTTTTCTGTCCATTTCCTGTCTCTGATCTCCACATCAAATTCTTGTAGTAGAAGTATCCAACGGATCAATCTCGGTTTGGCATCTTTCTTTGTGATCGGATATTTGATTGATGAATGATCTGTGTAGACCACCACTTTGGGACCCAGCAGATAAGAGCAGAATTTATCAAAAGCGTACACAACTGCAAGCAACTCCTTTTCAGTGGTTGTGTAGTTGAGTTGAGCTTCATTCAAAGTTCTGCTCGAATAATAAATGGTATGGAAAATTTTTGATTTGCGTTGTCCTAAAACTGCACCTATAGCAAAATCACTAGCATCGCACATCACTTCAAATGGAAGGGTCCAGTCTGATGCTACTATGATGGGGGCAGAGACCAGCTTCTGTTTTAAGATCTCAAAAGCTTTCTGGCATTCTTTGGTGAAGTTGAAAGGCACATCCTTCTCCAGAAGATTGCACAAAGGTTTAGCAATCTTTGAGAAGTCTTTGATAAATCTCATGTAAAAGCCTGCATGTCCGAGAAAACTCTGAATCCCTTTGACTAATGTATGTGGATGTAGTTTTTCAAATGTTTCGATCTTTGCTTTGTCTACATCAATTCCCTTTTGTGAGATCTGATGTCCAAGAACAATACCTTCCTACACCATGAAGTGGCATTTCTCCCAATTGAGTACCAGGTTGGTATATTTGCACCTTTGTAACACATGTTCTAGATTTTGCAAGCAGTGATCGAAAGAGTCTCCAAATACAGAGAAATCATCCATGAAAACCTCCATACTTTGTTCCAGCATATCTGAGAAGATGGCCATCATGCAACGTTGAAATATGGCAGGAGCATTACATAGTCCAAATGGCATCCTACGGAAAGCAAAAGTACCATACGGACATGTAAATGTGGTCTTATCCTGATATTCTGGGGCGATGGCAATCTGATTGTACCCCGAGTATCTGTCCAGAAAGTAATAGAACTCATGTCTTACCAATCTGTCTAGCATTTGGTCAATAAATGGCAGCGGAAAATGATCTTTTCTTGTTGTTTTGTTCAGTTTTTGGTAGTCCATGCATACTCTTCATCCAGTCACCGTTCTTGTTGGAATCAGCTCGTTCTTCTCATTTGTGACAACAGTAATTCCTCCTTTCTTTGGCACACACTGCATAGGACTCACCCAGGTGCTGTCTGAGATTGGGTAAATGATGCCAGCATCCAACCATTTGATGATTTCTTTCTTCACGACCTCCTTCATGATTGGATTTAGTCTTCGTTGATGCTCCACTGTGGGTTTGTACTCTTCGTTCATCAGAATCTTGTGAATGCAAAATGATGGACTAATGCCTCGAATGTCTGCTATAGTTTAGCCAATGGCTTTCTTGTGTTCTCGTAAAACAATTTCTTCCTAGTCCAATGTTAGCGAAGAAAAAATAATCACAGGTAATTCAAAAGAGTTCCCAAAAAAACATACCTGAGATGGCTCGGAAGTAGCTTCAACTCCAATTGCGGTGGTTCTTCAATTGAGGGATTGATTCACTCCTTCTTCGGGAGTTCCAGACTTTCAACTGGTGGTGTAGATTTGAACCGAAATGGTTTGTCAAAATAGTTGATACATTCCAGGATTTCAGCATCTAGCTCGCTGTCAGTCATGTTGGTGATGCAAGCTTTAAGTTTATCTATGGGAATTGTATCAGTATCTTGGATGATACTATCAACGACATCAATTCTGAAACATTCTTCTTCCTTTTCATCGCTCGGGAATTTCATGGCTTTGAAAACATTGAAGGTAACTTCTTGGTCATGCACTTTCATGGTTAGTTCTCTTTTTTGTACATCAATAACAGTTCGACCTGTAGCCAAGAATGGTCTTCCAAGGATGATATGAACATCTTTATCTTCTTCCATGTCAAGGATAATGAAATCTGCTGGGAGAATGAGTTTGTCGACTTTGACCAGCACATCTTCAACTACTCATCTCGAAAATGCGAGCGTTTGATCAGCAAGTTGCAAAGAGACTGAGGTAGGCATTGTTCTCCAATTTATAATTGCCTGTAAATAGAAAAAGGCATCAAATTAACACTTGCACCTTAGTCACATAAAGCTTTACCGATATAATATTCTCCAATGGTGCATGGGACAGTAAAACTGCCAGGATCTTTCAACTTCGGGGGAAGTTTCCTCTGAATGATGGCGCTGCATTCTTCTGTCAATGCTACTGTCTCGTAATCTCCCAATCTCCATTTTTGTGAAAGAATGTCTTTCATGAATTTGACATAGCTGGGCATTTCTTCCAACGCTTATGTGAATGGGATGTTGATATGCAGCTTTTTGAACACCTCCAGGAAATGAGCAAACTGCTTATCCAATTTATTTTTCTAAAGACGCTGTGGAAAAGGTGGAGGTGGAGTGATTTGATCTTTTTCCTTTGCTTCTTTTTCCTCCATCTGTTGCTCTGCTTATTTTTGAACTTCTTCAATGGATGCCTTGATTCCAACATCTTTATTGATTTCAGTACCACTTTTCAAGGTGATGGCTTGACATTGCTTCTTCCCTCAGTTCCTTGGATTTGGTTCTGTGTTACTGGGAAGATTTCATGGCGGTCTATAACTCTGAGCATTGGCCAGTTTTCCAATTTGATTCTCCAGTACTTTAATGGAAGTAGATTGACTTTGAAACATAGCATCATATTTTTTTAGTTGAGTCAGCACTTCCGCTATTCCTGGTTCTTTTTCATGTTCCTGGCCTTTGTTCTGTTGTTGGAATCCAGGTTGTTTATAGTTCTGCTGTTGGAATCCAGGTGGTGGATTGTTCTTCTGCCCTGAATTGTTGCTCCATGAAAAATTGGGATGATTCCTCCACCATGAGTTGTAGGTGTTGGAATATGGATTGTTCCCATATCTGTTGAAATTTTTGACATAATTCACTGTCTCTTGTTGATTTGGCTCTGGTCCTCTTCCATAAGGTGAACTTGTGGATCCGACAATGTTTACAACTTGCGCGCTGAGTGTTTCCAAGCATTTTCACATCTGATCCAGCTTGGTATTCACTGCTGTGTTGGCTCCAACTTTATAAATTCCTGCAATTTGTTGAATCATGCTCCTTTCTATTGGACACAAGGAATTGTTGTTAGTCATTTCTTCGATTAAGTCTCAGGCTTGATCTTCTCCTTTTGCCATCAAAACTCCTCCAGCAGCAACATCAATTGTGGTTCTCATTAATCCAGAAAGTCCATTATAGAATGTTGGACTTGAAGCCATTTTGGAATCTCATGGTGAGGATATTTCCGGAGCAAATCTTTGTATATTTCCCAAGCTTCGTAGAGAGTTTCCGAGTCATTTTGTACAAAGGATGTGATGTCATTCCTCAGTTTTGCTGTTCTGGCTGGTTGAAAATACTTTGCAAGGAATTTTGTGGCTAGAGTCTTCCAAGTTGTGATAGAACCTGCTGGTAGTGAATGTAGTCAAGCTTTAGCTCTATCTTTCAAGGAATATGGAAAAACACGCAGTCTCATTGCTTCTTCAGCTGCTCGGTTGTAATTGAAAGTGCCGCAAACTTCTAGGAAGTTGCTGATGTGGGTATTAGGATCTTCAGTTGCATTTCCTCCAAACTGCACTGACTGTTGAATCATCTGAATGCATGTTTTGATGTCACACACATTTATTGGTAAGGAAGGAAGTACAATACAGGAAATGAAGCCGTCAACCACCTGAATGGTTCTGTCTCGAATGGGAATTGATGGTGACCCTTCCAAAGGTTCAAGTTCCATGTTAACGATTGCTTTTTGGCCTTCTCGCATTTCCCTTCTCAATTGTCTGATGGTTCTTTCAATCTCTGGGTCAAGTGATCGGATTTCAAAGCTTCTGGTTCGTCTCATGTAGTGTCTGAGACTCTGAAACACAAGAAAACAAAAACGATAAGTAAAAATAAATTAGATACAAGTAAAGGTATCTAACCTCAAAACTAATAGTGAAAGATAAATAAGTCCCCGGAAATGGTGCCAAAAACTTGACCGGTGTTGTCACACGCGTATAACGCAAGCGCACATATCGTTCAAGTAGTATAAAAATTATCGATCCCACGAGGACTTAATACCTAAGCTATTAGTTTTATGAGGTCAAATGATTACTAGTATCTAATGGATTGATTGTTTGATTAGAATGGTGACTTAAATTTAAAACAAGTAAATAAAATGGCGCGAAAGTTGGTTGAGGAAAATTCAAATTTATTAAACTATCCAGGGTTGTGATTTCTTCTAATATCTTTTTAAAGATAAAGTAATTATTTCATGTTTATGTAATACATTGGTTTACTAACCTGGAACACGAAATTATGGAAAAGCCTATGTCGATGGTCAACTGCACATACCCAGTGTAACCCAATTAAACCATATGTCTATGTCAACTAAATTACATGGATTCATTAAGATTAAGTTCCATTTGTAGTTACCCCCGCCCGACATGTATATGTCTATCCTATAAGTAAATCTATTAAAGGGTTATCTATCTCAAAGAATATCGTGGGCTATTAAGTCTAAGGTTGAAACCTAAAATTCCTTTGTCATGTTTATTTAAGTTTACTAGATCTATCTTATTAATGGCGAGTTAACAAGACTCATTAAGCTTAAGACTTAATAAGTAAACCTTTATATTACCTAAACTATAAAATAACCCCTTATAAACCGGTGATATTGGAATTCATCACAACCCCAGATAACGGGCTTAGCTACGACACATATTTACAACTACTAAAAGCTTAAAAATAAAAGACATAAAGTAAAATGCTGAAAAGTAAATGCTAGAAATTAAAAAGGTAAAAGTACAATGAAAGAAAATATTGGGGTTAAAGGATCCACTTCTATTACTATTATTTTAGATATCTCCATTAATATAATATATTAACTTGTGTGATATTACCAACCAGCCATATAGGTGGTAACCTGATTAAGTCAAATTAATAATTAATTACCAACCGACCAACCAGGCGGTATCCATGTTTAATCAGGTTAAAACCAATTTATAATTAATTACCAACCGACCAATATAGCGGTATCATTGTTAAGTCAGGTTTTAAATAGTTATTATATTATAATTAAGGGAGATTAATCTAAATAGCAATAATAAAAGCTTTACCTTTTACCCCAGCAGTGGGGAGTTACCTCCTCATTATTGAAAAGTAAAGAAAAGAAAGTACTATTGTGTAAAAGTAAATAAAATTAATTACAGAACTGAAAATAAACAAACAAGATACAAACTTCTTAAAATCCTTAAGAAAGAATTCAGAAGAGAGTATGATTTTACAACTGAAATTGAGCTGAATTTATAAGTGTCAGTAGGTGTCTCGAGTCGCGACGCGAGACCCTTTGTGCATCGCGGCGTGCGTAGATCATCGACACGTGGCGGATTGGCTTCGCGAGATCATGACACGTGTCACATTTTCGTCGGTAGCTGAATTATTAGTGTCGGTAGCATGTGATGATGACATGTGTCCCATCGTAAGTTAGCGTGATTCACTGAGATGTTGACACGTGGCAGGTGCATTTTAGCGTCGATGATGATTGTTGGGCATGTGATGGTGACATGTGTCCAGCGCACGTTAGCATGGCACATTTTAGCAAATGGCGCACGTTAGCATGGAACATTTTAACAAACCTCTTAGAATGTGACACGTGTCCCAGTGTCTTTTAGCATGACTCGGCGCACGTTAGCGGTCGCGATGTAGGCTCAATGTCGCGACGCGCAAAATGATGATTTTGCCTTTTTTTGTCTGTTTTTCACTGTTTTGGCTCCAAATCTCCTCCAGAGAGTCCTGAAACTTTATTTATCTACAAAAAACACAAAACACATCAAAATATTCACAAAACTCAAGAAACTGTACAAAATATTATGTCAAATGAGTGGAAAATAGTGATATAATTATCACTCATCAGGTTCAATGGTGAGATCTGGAATCAAACCATTCCTAACCGATTGGGTTAGGCGTTTCACGCTTATATGACTTAACCTCATATGCCAAAGTTCAGTATTTTTTATATAAGATAGTTTACGTTTATTAATTCCAGTATTAAAGATATCTTGTGAGGTACGCAATATACAATGACCATGCTCATTTGGACAAATTAGGATCTGAATATATATTTCTATCTTATAAATATAAAGAACAATTATTAATATTTACATTATATCCTTCAGTATCTAATACAAAAAATTGACATAATATTCGCCACACATTCTGGCACAAAAAATCAGTCATGCAACAAAATTCTCTCACTGGGTAGGGGAATCTCGCATAAGCTCACTGCAACCGCATCCATGGAGTCGCCACTCCCGAATCGCAACTGCATCTCCCCAGATTTTAGCCATCTACTTTTCGTCAGCACCCACAATGAATTGCAAATGTGAATAGGACAAGAATAATCTAAAATCCAACTAGATGTCAAAGCTCACAAGTTAATGAGATATCAATAATAGGAAAAATAAAAGTACCTGATGTAGATGTTATTTCCTTCCTGATCTGCGCAAGGTAATCTGGAAAGTTCCTCTTCCAGTGCCCGACCTTCTGGCAGTGATGGCATTTATCTTCAGAAGCTCTCTTGGGCTTCGCTACCTTAGCCTGTTGTGGAACATTGAAACCTCTCTTCTTATTTCCGTTTGTCTTCTTCCACTTCGACTTGGAGTGGGAAGAAGCGGAAAATGAAGTGGGTTTCAGAAGGCGATTCAGAACTCCCTTCTTCAAATCCTCCTCCGCTATGAGAAACATCTTATGCAACTCACGGTAAGAGCAGTGAATCATATTCATGTTGAAGTACATGACAAACTGGCGATACGACGTCGGGAGCGAACCAAGTATGACACTCCGTCCTAGAGTATCACTAAGAGGGAAATCCATGCGCCTCAATTGCTCGATCAAATCGATCAAATGAAGCACATGTGTGCTCACAGCCTGTCCTTCATCAAGGTTAGGATGGAACAGTTCCATTGCAACTCTATGAACCACGACATGTTCCTTGTTCATGAACGATTCACGAAGTTTTGTCATCATGTATAAGCATAATGCATCTCAAAATATTGCCTCTTCAGTTCAAAAGAAAGAAAACTGAGAATGAATGATTTAACCCTTAAATCATCATCTTCCATTTACGGAAAGTCTCAATCTCTTAAGGCGATGCATCTTCAGATATAGCAAGGGGTAATGGACCTTCCAAAATATATCTCAGCTTTTCGGATCCGAGGACAATCCTCAAATTCATATCCCAGTCCGCAAAGTTCTCAGCTCCCTTAAGCTTATTCGTATCAAGCATACGAGCAAATGGGTTGTTCAAAGGTGCCGCCATCGCAGGTCTATCAAATAGATAGCGAATAAACGGTTAGTGGATAAAATAGTTTCACATAATATCATAAAGCATTAAATAGATCATGGATTTTTAATCTAAAAATGCCTCTCCCATTATTTCATGTAAAACTGTAATCCCAAGACAGAATACAAAACATGCGATAATCAAATCAATATAATAGTGAAAGGTGGATCCCATGAATATATTTCAGCTCACAGCTTTAGCACGTTCTCGCTTATGTATATTCATTAGGTAGACAACCCATTTTTCAATCACTCACCAGTGACTCCTAGGTTCCGGTCCTGATCGTTTTTTGTTGTGACAGCTTTGGCACGTTCACAAGGAGGCGTATCAAGGGTAAACTTATTAATGATAAATTCAAGATACTTGCGTAACCCTTACAGTTTTGGCACGTTCAGGATTCCGCTTTCACTTGAATTTACCTAATATCAAAATATATCTGGTACAGATAAATTCCTACTGGCTATATCCTCACAACTTTGGCAGGTTCTCAGATATAGTCGTAGATTATTTAACTATAAGCGGTGTTGACAAGACGGACCAAGTAATATGCATCAAATACATTAAATAAAAAAACCTTATTTTCAAATAGGGATTTCTGCAAAAGATGCTTTTACTTTATTTAATCAAATTAAATAAACACATGCATGCATAAAGTAAAGATTAAATTAAATATTGAATTTAAAGGCATAATCATATAGAGTATTCGGAATCAAACTCGCTCTGATACCATTTTGTTAGGGTTTTGGGGGCAAATCCAGATAAACGCAACGGAACGCGGAAAATCAAAATTTTCCAATTTTAATAATTTTTCTTGGAAAATTAAAATAACATATTTATTCCAATTACTCAATAATTAAAAACTGAAATTTTTTACCCAAAAATCAGATTTTAACATATTTACCGAGAGACCCCTCATACTTTGCATTTAGATCATTTTAGTCCTCAAATTGTCAAATATAATTTTAAGTGATTCCAAATCAATCCCAAAATGATTTATACATGACAAATAAATCAAAATACAAATTGCAACAAAAAATTCAAATTTTTTTACAATTGCCGAATGCACACAGAATTTTCTAAGTTTTGCAATTTGGTACAATCTTGTTCAAAACAAGTCAAGATGAAATCCAATCATCACCAAATTTAATATACATCATATATACATAATTATACAACACATATATGGAAATCCCCAAATTTGGATTAGTTTATGAACCCTAATTTCTCAAATTAGTCCAATTGATCAATCTATACTAAATTGAATAAATCCAACACTTCAATCAATTCTCTACCACACCAAACAAGTCTAACCACTTTGAAATAATAGAAGAATAATTCTAGGTCATAAATGAGTGGCCTAACAACTCTAGAATGATAACTTGATTATTAAATAATCAAAAGAAAGCTTACAAACTCATTCCAAGCTTACTTTTTAATCATACATGCAAACATCTTTCAAACAAGTTCCCAACCATTTAATTACAAACTAAAAGAGTAGAGACATCATCCTAGCAACACATTTTGAAGCTAAGAATGATAGAAATAATTTCTTAGTTGAAGAAAGTAAGAAATACTTACAAAATCTTGATATTTGACTTAAGTTCTTTCATTTCTCTTTCAACTTTGCTCTCAACTTTCTTTTATAATTGTTTTGGTAACTTGAACTTATGAAATAAAAATGAAACAAAAAACCTTACATATTTTCCGTTATGGCAGAAACTTGAAGGAAAAATAATAACAAGATATTTTCAATTTTCATTTCAATTAATTAATTGGAAAATGATTTACTTGACTTTTGGTATTTGATCATTAAAGCATTTAATGAAAACCAACCAGTGTTACAAATCATATAAGGCCATTTGCTAACTTAATAGTCTGGAAAATTTACTTGACTTTTGGTATTTCAATGACGGAAGCAATATAGTTTGGACAATTGCGCCTCCAATGTCCAATCCGGCCACAGTGGTGGCACTTGTCCTCAACGGCTTTTTTCTTCTTCGACTTGCCTGGCTTTTCAAACTTTCCCTTATGAGGAACACCGAAGCCAGTCTTCTTTGCCTTTTTCTTCTTTTTCTTGCCCGATCTCATAGATTGAGAAGAAGAAGCACTAGGCAAAGAGAACTTTGAGATGAGTGTCGACAAACCCTTCTTGATGTCCTCCTCAGTAGTTTGAAGCATCCTATGCAACTGAATGTAGGAACAACGAATACCATGCATGTTGAAGTTTATAATGAACGGGGAATATGCCGGTGGGAGTGAGCCAAGAATCAAATTCATGTCCAATGTCTCATTTAGCTGAAAGTAAAACTTTCGAAGCTACTCAATGAGATCCATCATGTGCAGGACATGTGGACTCACTGGCTTGCCATCATCAAAACGAGCGTGGAACAATTCCATGGAGATTCTGTACACCAGTGTCTGCTTCTGATTTAGAAATAGCACACAAAACTGAGTTATAATGTTGTAGGAGTCAGGCATATCGACATACTGCCTCTTTAGATCAGAAGACATAGAACAAAGAATGAGTGATCTGACTCTCAGATCATCATCCTTCCATTTTTGAAATGTCTCATTCTCTTCAGGTGTAGACTCCGGAGCAATATCCAATGGTACTGGACTGTCCAACACATAACCCAACTTCTCGGACCTTAAGATAATCTTAAGATCCAACTCCCATTCACTAAAATTCTCAGGACCAGTTAATTTGTTCGCGTCCAGGACACAGGCTAAATGATTAGAATAAGTAGTAGCTGGCATCACAAATTTTACAAAAGTAACATGAGTTAGCAGATAAAAGTAATTTCATCAATATCACAAAACTTCCAACATATCATGGATTTTTAATATAAGGATGTCCTCCCTCTATTTTACATAAATTGATAATTGTCGTGTGCAAAGTTCCCAGTCAAGATAATGTAGCAGACCCGCTCATAAAGGCCATACCTCTAAAGTTATTTGATAAGCATGTGGAGTTGATGGGTATTAGATACAATCGATATTGGCACTAGAGCAAGTGGGAGATTTTGTTAGGGTTGGTGCTCTGAGTACCAATTTCTTATGTATTTCCCTGTAAATACTCATGTATATATTTTATTAATGAATAAAATAAACAGTTTCTATAATATAAATTCTTTTATTATATGGTAAAGACGTAAATGATCATATAGTGATTGGTTATGATACAGTTACAAAAGCGTCGCAACTGACATTGAGCAGTATCATATCAGTATCATTCTTTAACTATTCCCAGTCAAGGTTTATAATTACTTGGTCAGTAAGTAAACCCACTGAGACCGGTACGTGTCGTATATTGGAATGTTGGATTCTAATGGTTTTTCAAAGAACCATGAGTCTCGAGAGACTCGTATAGACACGTATGTGTTTATATCGGATAAACACTGAACGACTCACTGAAGTTTCTTAATATATGGTACACCAACTTCAATAAGAATCTTCTCGGGTTGAGTGAGCATAGTAATCCTTTAACTTGAAATACCACTGTGGATATATGAGGTATCCTCCACACATTGATGGTAGTCTCGCCACCGATCTATTTAGATTAGACCTCCGCCTGTTCGTTGAATGTGGACTGATCCTCAAGATATCATGTGCGTATCAAGATAGGATCTGTCAGTTCTGTGTACAGAGCATAGGTATCCATTGTGAAATTAGCAATATGTTAAATCCATAGGTGTAACGTCCCAGGTTATTTTTAGCATTTTGCGAGGATTTTATTTTTCACGCGTGAGACCGTGTCTGAACGCGGGGATTATTTTTATGATGTAATGGGAACTTTTTCACGAAATTAGTTATGAGAAGATCATTAAAAATTGAGGGGTTAATTTGGAATTAACCATATTAGTGTAGATAATTATAGATATTTTTAATAAGCTTACACATGTTCCACATATTTGGTGACAACTCACACACTTGTATTTAAACACACACACGTGTTTATATACCATACACACACTTACAAATTATTCACATTAACACACAGCAATATATATTTTGAAAACACACACAGCTATGGGGACACACACGGGATGATCAGAAAGAAAGAATATAGAAGAACAAAGCGAGAGATTGAAAGGAAGAGAGCTGGAAAATAAAATAATAAAAAGGAAGAAGAATAGAGAGAGAGCAGAGAGGGATTGCGAGAGAAGAGATACTGAGAGAGATGCCGAGAGAGGTGCAGAGAGAGATGAAATGATGAGCAGAGAGAAGAAGAAAATGGGCAGAATCAAGAGAGAAGAGAGTGTGAGAGAGATGACCGATAGAGGCAAAGAGAGAGAGAGGTACGAATAGTTCCAGAAGCTCATCCCCAAAATTGGTCCGGCGAGTTGGCAATGGGCTGAAGCCGTGAAGGGACTGGACATGAGAGAGAGGAGACCGAGAGAAAGAAATTGAGAAGAAGTAAAGGGCAGACCAAGGAAGAGAAAGGTAAGTAACTTATGTGATAAATTTCTTGAGTTTGGGTGTTTATTGGTTTGTTCGATTTGTGGAAATGAATCTAAAAGTTGAAACAAGAATGATGGAAATAATTATATTAAAGTAATACAAGATTGATTTTAACCTTGAAATCGAAAGAAAATAACCAAATGGAAGTAATTGAGAAATTGGGGAAATTTGATAAGAACCCTAGAATTTGGGGTTTTTGATTTTATTGGTTTTAATTTTGGAAGTTTGAAAAGAAATCAAATGAATTAGGAGACAGCTTGGCAGTGAGTGGAATAGAGATCATGGAATAGAAGAATTTTTTTTATTGAATCAATTGTGATCTTATTTGTTTTGGAAATGAAGCGTAATTGTATATGGCTAGAGTGGTTAAATATAAACGAGCGAGCTAGCAGTGGAACATAGAAAGAATGGCTGCATTTGAGGAGTAATAAAACATGACATGTATCTAATTAGTCTCGGCAGTGATGAACCATGGTTCTTTGTTATACTTTGGTGCATGAAAAGTATGAAAACAAGGTGTGATTATGCATGTTTAAAATGGTTGAACAAGAATGATTAATAAGATAATGGATTATTAAGTATAAACTGTGTATTATGGTAGCAGTGAACTTTGAACAGGTTGTACAATTTTATTAATAAGATTAGTTCTAGACATCCATTAATTTTGAAGAAATCAAATACATTAAAGATTAAAATAGTTAAAAAAAAAATTAGAATTTTTCATTGAAGAATAAATAAGAGTTAGCAATATTTTCACTCGGACAGACAACTAAGAGGGATCTATTGATAAGTCAATTGTGGAATGTTTAGTTGGTAAGGATTAAAGTTATAAATGCAAAGCATCGTAGGTAAGTTATATACATATAGAAAATATACATTTGTTTATGTGTGTCGATTGTATGTGTAGGAGTATAGACCACTTCTTGTATCGTTTGTAAGCTATTGGAATTATAATTTATGAAAGATAAGTTTGGTGATCGGCATAGATTTTGCATATGCATGAATGATTTCACTATGTCATAAAAAGGCATGAATGAATGCATGTACATATACGATAGTATAATATAAGCATATAGGTAATAGAACGCATATGTTATTAAATTATAGTCATGCATGAACTCATATAAGTAGTTATAGTTTAAAGATAAGTACATAAGAAAGTATGGCGGCGATTAGTAAAAGTATAGAAAATGTATATGCATGATTATGCATTTCGATTTTCATACATAAGTTGAAATTCAAAGAATGATTTTGAAAATCAAAGAGTTTTAAAGGACAGTTTTCAAATGCTTTTAAAAGAAAATGTATTTCAGAAAATGTTTTACAGTTTTGAGATATGAAATATGGTTTTATGTTTTTCGGGGCATGAGGTAAAACCTCACCCCAGTATGTAACTTGAGATTCAGTTGGAATTGACGGATATCATATGGATTCGGGATTTGGGATTTGACCCATCTCAGCTGTACACTAATTGGAATTGACGGATTTAGACACATGTGCACATGTAGAGGACTGAGGGGACGCTCCTAGATCCTCAGCGCTCAGATGGTACATTCTTGGGCGGAGATGCGCCTACGGGCGGAGATGCGCCTACGGGCGGAGATCTGGTTTTCAGAAAAAGGATTTCAGATTTCAGTTTTCAGTTTTCAGAAAAGATTTTCAGAAAAGAACTTAGAAAGACGGTTTTAGAAAGAAGTACAAGAAAAAGAAAGATTTTCAGAAAGAGTTTTCAATTTTCAATTTTCAGATTCCTAGTAAACTGTTTTCAGAAACAAGATTTTAGAAATAGTTTCTAGAAACCAGAGATTCAAAGCATGATTTAAGTTTTATAAGAGATTTTCAAACAGAGTTTCAGAAAGAATTTTCAGAAAGCAGTTTTTCAGAAAAGATTTCCAAAAAGTATTTTTCTAAAAGCATGACATGCGAGAGTAGAGTATAAATTACTATTATGCATATAGTTTGGCATAAATGTATAATGGCATGATTGCATTAATATGTATATATGGTTAATATCTGTGTGAGGCATATTCATATAGAAGTAACATTGTGTTAAATACTAGTGCATGATAGCATGATTTTAGTTAAATGCATATGCATTATTGATAACTGTATGAGTTGTATGCTCACTTTGAAAGAACATATTGTAAAGATGTTATAACATGATGATTTAATAACATATGCATGTATACATTGTTGGTGGTAGTGGATTAAATGTTTGACAGAAATAATGTTTTAATATAACTGATTTGATGATAATTCAAGATAGAAAGAGTAAGGAAGTTATTATAATTGTCCATCTAGATTAGCACATAGTATACAGGAAGGTAAAGAGAAAAATCAGAGTAGCGCAGTAGAAGAGTGATGGATTTCGATATATAGTTAGTAAAATAGAAACTTGATGTCTGTTATGGATGTTGAAGATGTAAATAAGAAACATGATTTAAAGTATGTGTGTAGTCAGATATAGAGGATTAGTGATAAAGTAATATGATTGTTAAATGGATTGGAATCAATATTGAAATTAAACTTAATTTATATTTTTATATTTGCATGATCACATAGACATCGCAGGTTAATACAGAAACATGACCCAGACTTTGCATGTGCTTGACACTTAAGGAATGAGCATAGTTACTTACTGAGTCATTACGACTCACATCCCAACAGTGTTTGAGTTTTGCAGGTTGGCGACCTAAACGGTCGACCGTGGATTTCAGAGTTGCAGAGCAGTCGGATAGCAGCGTTGCAGTCAACCAGTCACCAGGTCTTAGGGGAAATAAAGAGTCTAATAGTTTATGTTTTAGATTGTATAAGTTGAGACGTGCTGAGCACGAATGCTTATGTTGTAAAAGTTTTTGTATATACGCACTGTCGGGCAAAGAGCCCTGGTTGTATGATGTCTTTATGTCTGCATCGCGTATTTGTTGGGCCCTTAGATTGCATTGATGTTGTGATTTCGACCTGAGGCCGAGATTTTATTTTCATGTTGTAAATGGATGCTGGCTATAGGCCAGGTTGCATGATGTTACGAATACATCATGTCGAAATTTTTCTAGAATCAGAGGCTAATGGAGATGGGTTTAGCCTGTCTCCAGCCGGTAACATCGCTGCTAAGGCGGGATGTTACAATGGGACAATGGTATACTGTAGAAATCAGTTCTAAGTGTTATTTTAAGAGATTGCTAATAGAATCATCGACGAGATTATACCTAATGAGATTTGACGTTTATATATATATATATATCTGGGATAATCCGGATACCTGTGACAGAAGGATTATATGTATGCAGTGACCTCTACATGTATGGTTCAGAGATTATTTATAAATCGTTTAACGGTTAAATGATAATACATGTGTTTGAGATCTTTTGGCCATTTTTTAAATGACGAATTGTGATATTTGACATTTATTATTAATATATGTATTTTGATTATTTAATGTAAATATAATACATATATTTGATATATTTGTATTTAATTATTTGATTATTAAAATATTGAATAATTAATTAATTAAATAATTAATATCTTGTTTACTTTTATAAAGTAAGTTAAATGACACTTTTTAATTGGATTAATTGACCTATATTTATTGGATAAATTGGCACGATTTAATTGGTTGATTTGTGATAAACATTAAAGTGTTTAATGATTTATAACCACAAATTTAATTAAATCTTTTTCCAATTATTTATTGAAATAAAAATGAAACCTTGGCCAATATTTTCCTATATTTTATTGGCTTTTGAGAATAAATATATAAGCCATGTTTTCATTTTTTGTTTTATTACTCAAGAACCCTAAAATCAAAATACAAAGAGAGTTAGAGAGAAAAAGAAAGGAAAAGCTTGGAAAACTAAGGATTTTGTAAGTTTTTTCTTACTTCTTCTTCATGAAAAATGTTTCTAAGATTCTAGGCTTCAACATGGGTAGCTTAGATTTTTCTCTACTATTTTGTGTATGTATTTTGATGGTTGGATACTTGATTGAAAGATGAAAGCATGTATATGTATAAAGAATGCTTAAAATTATTTATTAAGCTTTCTTTTTGCCATTTGATGGTTAGTTGCCATTCTAGAGTTACTTAGCCACTCATAAATGACCTGAAATTATTTTTGAGTTATTTCATGATAGTGAGACTTGTTTGGTGTTGTGGGAATTGAATTAAAGTATTGAATTTAATTAATTTGGTGTTAATTTTGTTAATTTGTGAAATTATAAAATTAGGGTTCTTAACCTTCACCAAATTTGGGGCTTTTCATATATGTGATAAGATTTGATGTATATTAAATTTGGGAGTTTTTGGATTTAATCTTGACCTGTTTTGAATAAAAAAATACCAAATTATAAATTCTTGAAAATATGGGGACCATTCGGCAATTTCTGGAAAATCAATTTTTTTGAGTTGCAAATTGTATTTTCATGTATTAGACATGTATAAATCATTTTGGGATTGATTTGGAATCAATTAGAATTGTATTTGACAATTTTGGACTAAAATGACAAAAATACAAAGTTTTGGGGCTAAACGGTAATTACTAAAAAATCTGATTTTTGGGTAAAAATTTCAGTTTTTAAGTATTGAGTAATTAAGATAAATTAGTTTATTTTAATTACCCAAGAAAAATTATTGAAATCGGAAAATTTTGATTTTCTGCGTTCCGCTGCGTTTACCCGAATTACCGCCCAAATCCCCAACAAAAATGATATCAGAGCAGGTCTGAACCTAAACACATGATATGAATGTCTTTAAATTCAATGTTTAATTATGTTCTTACTTGATACATGCTTGTATTTAATTAATTTGATTAAATTAAATACGTATCATTTTTGCGGAAAATCCATTTTTAATAAGGTTTTAAAAGTAATATATTGGATGCATATTTCTTGGTCCGTCTTGTCAATAGGGTTTGTGGATATTTGTTCTATGGCTGCATCCGAGATCATGCCAAAGCAGTGAGGGTGTAGTTGATAGAAATTTATCCATACCGGATGTATATGTGATACTATATAATTCAAGCGAAAGCGGAAATCCTGAACATGCCGAAGGTTTCAGGACTACTCAAGTATCTTGAATTTATCATTGATAAGTTTAACCTTGGTACGCCTCCTTGTGAACGTGCCAAAGCTGTCACAACGAGAAACGACCAGGACCGGAACCGAGGAGTCACTATTGAGTGATTGACAATGAGTTGTCTACCTAATGTATATACGTAGGCGAGATCATGCCAAAGCTGTGAGCTGAAATATATTCATGGGATCCACCTTTCGCTATTAAATTTAATTTGATTAATTGTTTGTTTGCATTCTGTTTGGGGATTACAGTATTGCATGTAATAGTGGGAGGGACATTTTTAGATTAAAAATCCATGATCTATTTATACTTTGATTTTTTTTATATTATGTGAAACTGTTTAGTCTGCTAACTGTTTTTCGCTATCTATATGATAGATTTGCGATGGCGGCACCTGCTTCTAATCCTTTTGCTCGTATACTTGATACGAACAAGCTTAAAGGCGCCAAAAACTTTGCAGATTAGGACTTGGATCTGAGAATTGTTCTTGGGTCCGAGCAAATAGAATATGTGTTAGAAGGTCTGTTCCCACTTACCATAGCATATAATGCAACACCAGAGGAACATGAGACTCTCCAAAAGTGGAGAGATGATGATAGAAGAGTCAAATCATATATTCTCAGTTCCTTGGCACCGGAGCTTAAGATGTAATATTTTGAATTGTCTGACGCATATACTATGATGATGCGGCTTCAAGAGCCCTTTATGAACCAAGAACAGGTCTCGGTTCATAAAATTATAAAGGAACTGTTCCATGCAAAACTGGAAGAGGGATAAGCTGTGAGCCCTCACGTGCTTCATCTGATTGATTTGATCGAACAGTTGAGGCTCTATAATTTCCCTTTCAATGAAACTTTAAGACGAAGTGTCATACTAGGATCTCTGCCACCATCATATCACCAAGTTGTGATGTATTTCAATATGAACGGGATTAGTTTTTCTTACCAGGAGCTACATAAGATTCTGCAAACTGCGGAGGAAGATTTGAGGAAGGGAGTACTGAATCGCCCTCCTAAACCCACTACTCTTCCTACTTCCTCCTAATCTAACCAGAAAGGGAAGAAGAAGAAAGGTAAGAAAAAGAAGGGTACAAATCTTCCACCACATGGTAAGATAGCTAAACCAAGAGAGCTGCCGAAGATAAATGCCACCACTACAGCAAGATCGGCCATTGGAAGAGGAACTGTCCTAATTACCTGGCCCAGATCAGAAAGGAAAGAGCATCTACTTTAGGTACTTTTATTTTTCCCATTATTGATATCTCATTAGCTTGTGAAGCTATGTCATCCACTTGGATTTTAGATTCCGCTTTTCCAATTCACATTTGCAATTTGTTGCATGTGCTGAAGGAAAATAGACGGCTAAAGTCTGGGGAGATACAATTACAATTCGGGAGTAGCGACTCTTTGGATGCAGTTGTTGTGGGCTTATGCGAGATTCCCCTACCCAGTGAGAGCGTTTTGTTGCATGACTGCTTTTTTATACCGGGATATGTTGCGAACATTGTATCACTTTTTGTATTAGATACTGAATGATATGAGGTAAATATTAAGAATCGTTCTTTATATTTATATGATAGATATAATGTTCAGATCCTTGTTTGTCCAAATGATCATGGTCATTACATTTTGCATACCTCACAAGATATCTTTAATACTGGAATTAATAAACGTAAAGTATCTGATATAAATAATATTGAACTATGACATATGAGGTTGGGTCATATAGGCGTGAAATGCCTAACCCAGTTGGTTAGGAATGGTTTGATACAAAATCTTACCATTGAACCCTATCCAACTTGTGAATCTTGCATTCGGGATAAAATGACCAAAGCCCCAATTTCGGGTGTAGGACACCGAGCCACTGACTTATTGGAACTAATACATTCTGATGTATGTGGTCCCTTGAGTCACACTGCTCACAGTGGTTTTTCTTACTTCGTTACCTTTACCGATGATCTGTCACGGTATGGTTATGTTTATTTGATGAAACAGAAATCGAAAACCTTTGAAAAGTTCAAAGAATTCCGAAATGAAGTGGAAAATAGACTGGTAAATATATTAAATGTCTTTGATCTGATCGAGGCGGTGAATATATGAGTGGTGAGTTCACCGATTATTTAAAGGAGAATGTGATTCTCGCTCAATATACTCTTCCGGGTACTCCACAGCACAATGGAGTGTCCGAAATGAGAAATCAGACTTTATTGGATATGGTTCGATCGATGTTGAGTTTTACATATTTGTCCTATTATTTATGAGGTTATGCTCTTTTAACTGCTGCTCATCTTTTGAATATGAGTCATTCAAAAGTTGTTTCTACGACTCCATATCAGATATGGACCGGTAGGAAACCGAATCTTAATTATGTTAAGATTTTGGGCTGTCATGCCTATGTCATGATGGCTCAGCCAGATTAGCTTTCGCCTCGAGGGCAAAAGTTTAGGTTTGTTGGATATCCTTCAAATACGAAAGGATATTTGTTCTATGATACCGAGCATCGAAATGTGTTCATAGCTCGCTTCATAAAATTTCTAGAGGTAGAATTTTTGTCTGAAGGAGGTAATCATAAACATGTTGAACTTGATGAAGTACAACCTGGAATCAACGAATCATTGGAGGAACCTGAAGTTCAAATATATGAAGTGCCTTCAACACACACACTCCATAGGTCCCAAAGGGTGTCTAGACCTCCTGAACGCTTGTATTTGATACAAGAAAAGAGTCTAGATGTTCTCTTAGTCGAAGAGACTGACCCTTATACCTATAGAGAAGCGATGTTGGACATCGACTCTGCGAAGTGGCAAGAGGCAATGAAATCAGAGTTAGACTCTATGCATCAGAATCAAGTTTGGGACTTGTTTTCGCTTCCTGAAGGAATTGTTCCTATCGGTAGTAAATTAGTTTACAAGAGGAAACATGGGCCTGACGGAAAGGTTGAAACCTTTAAGGCCAGACTGGTAGCTAAATGTTACACGCAGCGACCTGGTGTCTACTACGATGAAACTTTTTCTTCAGTTGCGATGCTAAAGTCTATAAGGATTTTATTATCTATTGCTGCTTACCATGATTATAAGATTTGGAAAATAGATGTCAAAACGACTTTTCTAAATGGGTTTCTTGATGAAGAAATCTATATGGAACAACCGAAGGGTTTTGTATCCAGCGAAACCTCATGCATGGTTTGTAAGCTTAAGAAGTCCATTTATGGACTTAAGCAAGCTTCGCGAAGTTGGAATCTTCAATTCGACGAGATTATTAGATTGTCTGGTTTTCTCAAGAATACGGAAGAATCCTGTGTGTACCAGAAGGCCAGTGGGAGTATGATAGTATTTTTGGTTCTCTATGTTGATGACATCCTAATCATTGGGAATGATATAGGAATGATGCAAGGCGTCAAAGCTTACCTCTGTAAGAATTTCTCCATGAAGGACCTGGGTAAAACTTCTTATAACTTGGGTATAAAGCTCTATAGAGATAGAGAAATGAAGCTTATTGGGTTATCCCAATCAACGTACATAGATAAGATCTTAGAACGGTACAATTTTGTTAACTGTAAGATAGCAAATATACCGTTCAGACATGGCATTCATCTTTCGAAGAAGATGTGTCCGCAAACAGAAGATTAGAAGATTAGAATGTCTAATCAGCCTTATGCTTCATGTTTGGGTAGCATTATGTATGCAATGTTATGTATGAGGCTTGATATTAGCTACACGGTTAGTGTAACCAGTAGATATCAGTCCAATCCAGGAAATGACCATTGGATGACTGTTAAAAATATTCTAAAGTATCTTCAAGGTACTAAGGATAAGTTTATCATTTATTGAGGAAATGAACTGCAGGTTAATGGGTATACAAATTCTGATTTCCAATCGGATCCCGATGATAGAAGGTCTACACCAGGATTCATATTTACCCTTAACAGAGGTGCAATTTGTTGGAAAAGTTCCAAACAGGGGTCTACAGCTGATTCCACCACAAAGGCGGAATATATTATTGCTTCTGAAGCTGCAAAAGAAGCTATTTGGCTTAAGAAGTTTATCACAAAACTGGGAGTTGTCCCAAGTATCGAGAATCTGATTCTGTTATACTGTGATAATGCTGGTTCCATTACGCAAGCAAAAGAACCGAAGGCGCATCAAAAGTCGAAGCATGTGGAACGAAAGTACCATATTATCCGAGAGATTGTGTCGCGAGGTGACATTGTCGTGTGTAAAATTCCCAGTGAAGATAATATAGCAGACCCACTCACGAAGGCTATACCTCCGAAGTTATTTGATAAGCATGTGGAGTCGATGGGTATTAGATACAATCGATATTGGCACTAGAGCAAGTGAATGATTTTGTTGGGGTTGATGCTTTGAGCGCCAATTTCTTATGTATTTCCCTGTAAATACTCTTGTATATATTTTATTATGAATAAAAAAACAGTTTCTATAATATAAATTCTTTTATTAGATGGTGAAGACGTAAATGATCATAGAGTGATTGATTATGATACAGTTGCAAAAACGTCGCAACTGACATTGAGCAGTATCATAACAATATCATTTTTTAACTGTTCCTGGTCAAGGTTTACAATTACTTGGTCATTAAGTAAACCCGTTAAGACCAGTACATGTCGTATATTGGAATGTTGGATTCTAATGGTTTCTCAATGAACCATGAGTCTCAGGATACTCGTATAGACACATAGGTATTTATATCGGATAAAAACTGAACGACTCACTGAAGATTCTTAATAGATAGTACACCAATGTTAATAAAAATCTTCTCGGGTTGAGTGAGCATAGTGATTCTTTAACTTGAGATTACACTGTGGATATATGAGGTATCCTCCACACTATGATGGTAGTCATGTCACCAATCTATTTAGTTCATACATCCGCCTGTTCGTTAAGTGTGGACTGATCTTCAGGATATCTTGTGCGTATCAAGATAGGATCCGTCAGTTCTGTGTACAAAGCATATGTATCCATTATGGAATTAGCAATCTGTTAAATCCACGGGCCCGTGGTACAGTGTAGAAATCAGTTCTAAGTGTTATTTTAAGAGATTGCTAATAGAATCGTTGACGAGATTATACCTAAATAGATTTGACGTTTATATCTATATCTCTGGGATAATCCAGATACCTGTGACAGAATGATTATACGTATGCAGTGACCTCGACCTGTATGGTTCAGAGATTTTATTTATGTTCGTCATAATTTACGGGTGGGTAGATTATGGAGACGAAATTGGATTTCGTGACGGATATAATGAAATATACTTGTAGAGCACTAGGGCAACTTTTATAAATAATACTTATTATTTATAAGTCGTTTAACGGTTAAACGATAATACATGCGTTTGAGATCTTTCGGCCTTTTTTTAAATGACGAATTGTGATATTTGACATTTATTATTAATATATGTATTTTGATTATTTAATGTAAATATAATACATATTTTTGAGATATTTGTATTTAATTATTTGATTATTCAAATGTTGAATAATTAAATTAATTAAATAATTAATATCTTGTTTACTTTTATAAAGTATGTTAAATGGCACTTTTTAATTGGATTAATTGGCCTATATTTATTGGATAAATTGACATGATTTAATTAGTTGATTTGTGATAAACATTAAAGTGTTTAATGATTTATAACCATAAATTTAATTAAATCTTTTTCCAATTATTTATTGAAAAAAAAATGAAAACTTGGCCAATATTTTCCTATATTTTCGTGGCTTTTGAGAATAAATATATAAGCCATGTTTTCATTTTTTGTTTCATTACTCAAGAACCCTAAAATCAAAATACAAAGAGAGTTAGAGAGAAAAAGAAAGGAAAAGCTTGGAAAACTAAGGATTTTGTAAGTTTTTTCTTACTTCTTCTTCATGAAAAATGTTTCTAAGATTCTAGGCTTCAACTTGTGTATCTTAGATTTTTCTCTATTCTTTTGTGTTTGTATTATGATGGTTGGATACTTGATTGAAAGATGAAAGCATGTATATGTATAAAGAATGCTTAAAATTATTTATTAAGCTTTCTTTTTGCCATTTGATGGTTAGTTGCCATTCTAGAGTTACTTAGCCACTCATAAATGACCTAGAATTGTTCTTGAGTTATTTCATGATGGTGACTTGTTTGGTGTTGTGGGAATTGAATTAAAGTATTGAATTTAATTAATTTGGTGTTAATTTTGTTAATTTGTGAAATTATAAAATTAGGGTTCTTAACCTTCACCAAATTTGGGGCTTTTCATATATTTGATATGATTTGATGTATATATGATGTATATTAAATTTGGGAATTTTTGGATTTGATCTTGATATATTTTGAACAAAAAGGACCAAATTATAAGTTCTTGAAAATATGGGGACCATTCGGAAATTTCTGGAAAATCAGTTTCTTGAGTTGCAAATTGCATTTTCATGTATTAGACATGTATAAATCATTTTGGGATTGATTTGGAATCAATTACAATTGTATTTGACAATTTTGGACTAAAATGACAAAAATACAAAGTTTTGGGGCTAAACGGTAATTACTGAAAAATATGATTTTTGGGTAAAAATTTCAGTTTTTAAGTATTGAGTAATGAAGATAAATTAGTTTATTTTAATTACCCAATAAAAATTTTTGAAATCGGAAAATTTTGATTTTCCGCGTTCCGCTGCGTTTACCCGAATTACCATCCAAATCCCCAACAATAATCCCCAAACAAAATACGAGAATTCAATAATTAAATTAAATTATATAGCAGGAAGTAGACCTCACAAATATATTTGAACATACAGCTTTGGCACATTTTGCCCAAATATATTTGAAAGTAGAAAATAATTATCAATCACATCTAATATGACTCTTTCAAAATAGGTCATGAACCGTTTCCGATCCTCACTGCTTTGGCATCTATTGGATGAGGCGTATTCTAGGAAATACTCGTCAATATACATATCCAAGGTACTAATGCTTCACCTCACTGCTTTGGTATCTATTGGTATGCACGTTCGCTCTAATTTGTTTTTTTATCAAATAGGTTTTACCGGTATAAACAAATTTTCATTAACCATAGTAGCACTGCTTTGGCAGACAAAACCACGGTATCAAGAAAAATATTTACATCTGTATTGATGTGATGGACCCATTAGTGTACAATACACTCACAAAATAAAAATCCTTATTAAGTGGATTTTACAAAAAACAGTCAAACAACCAAAATAATTGATCCAATCAATTAATTCTCAAGGCATGTGTAAAATAAATTGAATTAAGTATCAAATATTTAAGACATGAAAAATTATTTTGGATGTGGGATCAGACGCTCTGATACCATTTTGTTGGGGTATGCGTAGAGGAAGGGGGTGGTGGAAGGCGAAAATGGTTTTTAAACATTTTAAAAAATTTCCGAGCGAATTAATAAATATCAAATATTTTTAATTCACCCAAATAAGTTTAAATATATTATTTATTAACATTTAATAACATAATATATTTCGAAACACGACAAATTATTTTACGAAAATATTTTTCGATAAATACTACGCGTAATGGGCAAACGGTCAAACCGGTTGACCAACCGCTGAGCCGGGCCAACCCGGACACTTAGGCACTGTTCGGTCAACCCTTGGGCTGCCCGAACAGTGCCTAGTTTGCTGGGTACACAGCCGGCACGCAGTGAGCCCGTTTCCGACCCTCGTGTTTTCGCCTCGGAATAATTTCTGGAATTTATCCACCACCCATTACACATCCAAAATCATCCAAACAACATATTTTTCCATGAAAATTATTCAGTTTTAAGGGACAACCAGATCTGATCCAGTTTTAATTTTTGTCCATTTTTCATGCCAAAATTTAATTTAATCACAAAATTAATCCAATTAATTTACACCAAATTTAATTACGACAATACAAAGTTCCAAGAACAATTCTAAGCAACATTTGAATGGCAACATCTCTCAAGATTGGCAATTTTAATTTTTAGATTAATTCCCTAATTAATCCTTTTACACATGCTTATAAAGAAAACTATTAAGGTTATTAAACAATCAACACCAAGTTTTTTTTTTATCCAAATACATATCCAAGATACATATCATTTTAAGACAAGTAAAATATATATCCAATACATACTTTCATGCTTAAGAAACAAAAATTAAGAAAATAGAAAATTGGAAACTCTTTATTACCTTAATTCCAAGTTCCAATTCTTCAAATTTTCTTCACTTTAGTGTTGATTAATTTTTTTAGAAACCGTAACCCGTTTTTTTTCCTTTTGTTTCTCAACACATGAGAATCGCTTAAGCCTTGTAAAATGAAAACAATTTTCATTTATATATTTTTCTTGCCATTTTCGAAAATTGTCCAATTTTTAATCCAAAAATAACAATGATTTTTATTACTATTTTTACCCATATTGATCTTATCCAAATAAAATAATTATTTTGGTATTTTTGTTAATAAAAACCATGTGTCAAAATTTCATGGTTTGGCCAATCAAATTATGCCAAATAAATAAGAATATTCCAAGAATTATTATTATATAATTAATTAATTAATTACAATTAATCAATTAATTTATTTTAATTAACAAAAAGATAAAATAATTACATGAAGAAATATTCCAAGAATATTCTTCCATTTTATTATTATTAATAATTAATTAACAGTTAATTAACTAATAATAATAATAAAACAAGTGTCAAAATTTAATTGGTTAATGATATGTATCTAATCTAAATTATGTATCGTATACAAATACACATGATTTAATACGCATGTGTATATTATGAATAATCTGAATTATCCATAATTAATTGCCCAAGTGCTCAACGAGTACACTTTATATTGTGGGACTCTGTAGGTTTAAGTTTATCTGTCATGGAAACCATTTCCATGTCCGTAATTTATCCACTCACAAATTACGACGACCACATATAATCAAGTTGAACCATCCAAGTCGAAATCATTGCATATATACAATCCCTCTGTCATAGGTTATCTGAATTGTTCAGAGATATAGATTAAACTTCAAATCTCCGCTATGAAAAATTCATGTGTCGCGACATATTTTTAATTCTTTAATAAATATTCGGAACTCGTTTATGAATCATACCTCGGCTAAGGATTTCGAAGAATCACAAATTGGACACCTAAATCCCCGTACACGGGACTGATAGATCCTCGCTGGATACATCACAGGATATCATGAGTATCAGTCCATACCTAACGAACAGACAGAGGTTCGATCTTAAAAGATCATTGATGTGACTGTCATCAAAGTATGGAGGATATCTCTCATATCCACAGTGGTATCTCAAGTCAAATGAGCTAATGTGTTATTCGACTCGTAAAGATTCCTATTGATGTTGATGTACCATCTATCAGGAATCTTCGAATGAGTCGTTCAGTATTTATCTTACGTGTCTATATGAGTCTCCCAAGACTCATGGTTTACTAAGATAATCCGTTAGATCAATTCTAATATACGACACGTACCGAACTCACGGGTTTACTAACTGACCAAGTATGTAAACCTTAACTAGGAATAATTTAAGAATGAATTGTATTGTGACATTTCCCAGTAACAATTACGGTGCTTTTGCAATTATGTCACAACCATTCATTCTAAGGTCATTTACGCCTTTACCATATATAAGATTATATTGATGAAAATTACTTAATTTTATTCATAATAAAATAAAATTTACATCATATTTACAATAAATACAACAAAATTTGGCGCGCTGAGCACCAACTCCAACAAGTTATGCATCATAGGTTGAGTTGCTATAGGCTAAGTCTTTTCCGAGTGATGGAAGTTCGTGATTGATTGGATACGTATATGAATAGTGAATATTGATTGATAAGTAAAGAATGTGAGAATTATAAAGGTCATGGCATTGTAATTCGAAGTAATAAATGTATTCATATGTTTAATATATATATATATTCATAAACGTATGTGTATGAAGATTTTGAATGACTAAGCATTGTTTGTCATGTATATGCTTGTGTATGAGAAATCGTGTAATGAGTTTGTGACACGTGATATGTATGCATGTGTGTATATTTAGTTGGTTAATGATTTCATGGTGTAGTAGTCGAGCTGGTTAGGAAATCCGTTCGGATGATATTCATTTCATACTTATTCTAAAATAGGTGTTGAGTCTCATACGAGCAATGTACATGTGAGACATCTCATATGTATATGATGTCTTGATTGTGTGTTCCTGGATGCCTGGACTGTTGTGTATGCTTGAGTATATGTGTATGTGTGATAGATCTTGTGATATGTATGGATGGTGTGTGTGTGTGCATGGAATGAAAGAATGACATGTAAACCGGTGTGACCATAAGATGTTATAAAATGTATGTTCTAAGTTCTTATTTTATATACTTATATTGTGAAATAGATACGAATGTTAAGTTATCATAAGGTTTTTGGTATTGAAGAAAGTTTTTCAAAAGTCAAAGTAAGTTTATTTTCGATATTAAACGATGTACTCTATGGTATTCATGCTTTGTTTTGTATGCTTTGGATGTTAGCTATTAGATTAGCATATATGTGGATATGTAAAGGTGAAAATTTGACATTAGTTAAGAATAAAGGATAATAACAAGTTAATAAATTCGAATTTGTAACAATTTAGTAATTCTGATAAACTAGTGATATGTTTGATTTGTTTGTTTGTCATATATGTTTAACTTATTTGTTGTAATACTAGCATGGTTACTTACTGAGTTTTTAAAACTCACACCAAACCAGTTTGCTAGTTTTACAGGTTGGCTTCCAGATGGGTCAACCACTTTAGCTTTGAAAGCCATGCTCGAGATGCGAACTACCCAAGCGGAAATCACCCTCGCAAGTGTCCTGGGAGAAGTTTAGGATATTTGGTTATTGCTTTATTTGTCATGTTGAGCACGCTATTTGTATATATATTAAGTAAATATTTTGATTGTTTATGATATGATGGACACATAGCCATTGAGTGTTGATAGATGATGTGGGCGGAGCCCTTAGGATTTGATTTTGATGAGATTTGTGTGGACCTGGGGTCCTTATATTTGTTTGATGTCTTCTTAAATTCCCTTTGATGTTGGACTGTGATCCATGTTGTCCAGTTTTAGGATACTTCAAGCCGAATTTTCGATAAATTCAGAGGCTTATGGAGATAGGTTAATCATGTCTCATGTCGGTAGTATCCTGCCTCTTATGGGGTGTTACAGTTGTGATATTAGAGCAAAGGTTTAGGTATCGGTTACTGCTGCAACAAGGTATCTGACTGTCCGAGTAAGTTTTCTGTTACGTATAGATCATATAAGTCTTATGTAACTTGAATTGATTTCTGGTATTTGGTATAACTTGCTATGATTTTGATTGATATGGATAATTTGGATTATCTGTATATGTTTGTGTTCTTTGAATATATGTATGTGTATTGGTGTACATGTGTACTAAGTTAAAAGTACCTTGTTTATATAAAAATATGAATATGTAGGTGATGTGAAATCATTGTGTTTTGGGATAGGAATTATGCTAAGATGATGTTGATAGTCTGAATTATGTACTGATATTTTGAACCATGTTTTGAAAACTTGGTATTTGATTTTTGGCACAAAAGTGTTTTGAAAAGAAAGAAAAAAGTTTTAGGGTGTTTTGATTTTGATTATAAAGGATAAAGAAAATATTTCTGCCTCGACGCTTGATTTCTGTTTTCATGTTCTTAGATTTATCGACATATTTCCATCGAGGTGCTTGATAATATATTTCTATCTCGGTGCTCGAAAATGATTTTGATACTTTTAAACTGTAAAACTTGTTTCCGCCGAGACACTCGAAAATCTGTTTCCGTCACAGTGCTTGATGATTTTATGTTTTTGACCCTTCGTGGCGCTTGTATATGTTTCGTTCCGGCATGGCCGGGGAGCTTGTTATGGGGTCCAAACCATCGGAAAATGGTTGGCCCACTACCGTGTCGGAAATGGTTTGTACACTATCCGGTCTGTGCGTCTGACTAAACATTGGATGATCGATATGTATTTTCAAAACTTTACATCAAAGATTTATTTTGATTCACACATATTTATGTTTTGAGGGGAAAATGATTTTAAAAGAATTAAATTTTGATTTTGATGTATTTCGACATTGTTCATGATATTATACGATATAATATGTTTCCATCACAACGCTTGTATATGGTTTTTACAGTTTTATAAATTTATATGATATGTTTCCTTCGTGATGCTTGTATAGGGGTTTGTCCAACTATAATGGGCCGACCAGACCCTCTGTCGATAGGGGATCGTTTCATTCATTGTCCAATCTGTGCACGCGATTAGCGAATTGGACACTTGTTTATGTTTCGTCCAGTGAGTTATGTTGGATGCTCGATTAATGATTTACAATGATGGATTTTGAAACTAATGTTGCTTATAGTAAAAGAGTTTTTCAAATGTATTTTCAAAATGGTCTTTAAAATAGATTTTTACGTTTTTTATTTTGAATGATGACAAGGATTGACATATTTCAGACTATCAACATCATAAGAATACTATGATTATGGGTCACTTCTGGCCATGACAATGGATGTATTGGTTGATATAAAAGATTATGTTCGTAATGTGAATACGTATGTAAGCTTATAGTTAGTCATGAACCATTTGAGGATTGTAATGGTGATGTATGCCTTGTCAGCCTTACAAAATTGCATGTACGATGGGATATGTACGTATGTAAATTTTGACATTGATGTCATTTACATATATGATATAAAATGCTATGATGTGAAATGACTGAGTCCCGTTTTGTATTATGGATGAAATAGATAGTATGAAATTTGTGTTGAGTTTCCATTTTGATACTGTATTGGATTGTATGTAACGAACATGTGTTATGTTCTTCGTTTCAGATGATGTATGTGATTGGATGTATATAATGTGTGTTTGACTTTCTTTTTCTGTTGATGGATGAATGTGAAATGGTTTGAGAGTGTTTCTATGGATGAATGTGAATTCAGATGATAAGATTGATGTGTTATTGGCAAAAAATGTATGATTCGCTGTGTGTTGTTTTAAAATAGTATAGTTTGTATTGGTGTGTGAAATACGTAACTTTTGAAAAGATGTAAAATATGGTGACTTCCAAATACGGATAAAATGGTAATGTACGTGTATTCGGTTTCGAATGATTGGACATAAGGATGGAGAAATTTCGAGGAAAAAATTCTTATAAGGAGGGAAGGATGTAACATCCCGAGTTTTTCAGAATAGTGCTGGAAAGTTTCCGAATTAAAACTAAGGATTTGGAACGAGATGCCATTCGAAAATAAGAGTTTATGTGTGGGAAAATAGATCGGAACATTTTAAAGTGAAGCATTGTCGCATTGGAAAACACGTGGTTTCGAGAACCGGTTACGCGATTTCTGATTTTATCGTTATACGTGTAAAATTTTCTTATTTTGGCTATAAATATAGCAAAATAACTCTGGGTGAGCTAATTTTTAAACCATCAGACTCGTTTTTTCCGAGACGAATAACTTTCATGTTTAACATTTTTCGAAATTTACATCATAAGGGCTTCAACAATATGAATTTTTGAGAAAGCCCCATGAAAGGGACGTAATTGTAATTTTTGGGGTCATAATGTAATTTTCAGAAATTTTCTATAAATACCCCTAGTTTCCAGAATTGCCAAAAAGGCATAAGTTCTAAAACTATCCCAATCGACCCCCCTCCCAAAAAAATGCAAGGAGGGCATCTGGTTGTGCATCTTTATTCCATCCAAATTTTAAATTAAACGATCCGATAAGACTTGAACTCATGACCTCTTACTTTAGAGATTTCACATTTGATATATGAAAATGGATTCTTAAATAAGGATAAATTAATTATCAATTATCTAGGTTTATAAAGTTTATAACTATCTACATTGTCAATGTGATAAGGAACATAATGGGTCACGCACTATAAGGTATTGATGAATTAAGATTAAATTATGTAGCTAAAGATTAGGGACTTAATTGTTATGTTTAAATATTAAAGGATTTATTGATAGTTTAGAAAACCAATATTGGGCCAAATTATAATTATGCAAACTGTTTGTATTTATTTTTAATTAATTTATAAGTTTCCTAGTTTGATTATCATTATATTATTAATTAATTAATGGGATTAATTAAATATGATTTAATTAAAAATAATTTCTAATAAAATAAAGAAACTATTTAATTAAGTGACTTTCTATGTGGATTATAATTGAAAAAATTAAACTAAAAATCTGTATAAAGACCCCTAGTGCGGGAGATAGTATATCATGTTTCGGGTGTATATGTCATCTCTCTCACAGCAGCTGGGTCCCACACAGTAAAACATAATATAATTTTTCCTAGTACGGGCATTATTAGACATCATTAAGACATAATTTTCTTGTGAATACTGTTTGTAAACAAAAACGAAACAGTAATATTAAACAATATTCATGAATAGTAGTGAACTGTGCATTCTCAAGATAATTTGTTTTGGCCGAAATTCCCAAACCTAAATTTGTCTCTTTGTCAAGAACTTGCATTCAAGATAATGACATTCTACATAATCAAAATTTTGAGAAATCTTAGAATTTTTATTTTATACTTTGTATGGACGATTGTTTATTTGAGACCACATACTTAGATTGTTGATCAAGATTCAATCAAGAAGAGTTCAATGTTTAAAAATTGAACAATGAATTGAGGATACCAGAAGCCAAGAGCCAACCAAGATTCAACAAAAATTCAAGATTTAATTGATATGAGATACACAATTTTAACCTTCTTGGTATTCTTATTGAATGATCATTTAGCGATAACTCTCCCACGGCAACAAGACCACCCCAATGTAAGTTCCACATATGACATTGAATTAGTGTTGATGGATGATTACAAATTTGTTTGGGTTTGTTTGATTAATTCTGATATTACTGGGTCCAGTTTGCAATTGTTAGAAGTTGTTTGAGGACTACTTGATAGAACTAAGAAATTTAGTATTTTGGCGGGAAGTGCAGTTATGCTTCTAATTGTTTTTTGACCATCCGTGTAAACAAATTCAGTTTTGCTGAAAGGGGAGTTGGTTTTATCAGCCTGTGGCTTAGTCTACAGTAAGATTTAGCCTATAAGTATAAAACGAAACTTGTAGCCTGATATATAGAGAATAAAAAGAGCGTGACGCTCCAGTATTCTTTCAAGAAGTTGTAACCTCCGTAAAAGTTTCAATTTTTATTTCTGTGTTATTTCTTCTTTCCTTCACTGCTTGCGTTTAATAAACCATTGGTGAAAGAGTGTACTTCTTCATATATACATTAGAATCAGCCATTGCTGTGTTGTTGTAATTCTTGTTGAGATTTGGGGTGGTGGCAATTGATCTTGGGATTGACCAAAGGCATTATCAAGAATGTTCTTGAGAGTCTTTCTTTAATAAATTGGTATTATGGCTAAAACCTTAGACTAGAAAGAAATAATGGCACACACAAACTTGAAGTGGTGAAGTTTAATGGAGAAAATGATTTCAAATCATTGGAGGCTCAAGATGAGAGCTATCTTGGTCCATTAAGGATTTGAAGCTATAATTGAAGAAGATCCAAAGGAAACAGTTGCAGGAACCAATAATGCTACAAACTGAAAGATATTCGAAAACAATCTCATATTGCAATCATCTTGAGTCTTGGAGATGGAGTCTTGAGGGAAGTATCTTGTAACACTTCGTCAGAAGCATGATGCTACCGGCAGGAGATAAGATTGACCCATCTCCATAAGCTTCGACATCTACCAAAAATCCGACATGATGTATCCTAAAACTAGACAACCTAGATCTCAGTCCAGCACCAAAACGAACATCATATATCAAAATGGACCTCAGGTCCACACCAACACATCAAAATCACCACCCAATGGCTTCGTGCCCATATCATCTACCAACACTCAAGGGCTCAGTGCCCACAACATCATAAGCAATCAAAACATTTACTTAAAATATATATACAAATCACGTGCTCAGCACGACAAAATAAAACAATAACCAAAATATCCTAAACTTTTTATACTTCTATAACTTCTCCCAGGACACTTGTGAGGGTGACTGCCGCTTGGGTGATCCGCATCTTGAGCATGACTTCCAAAGCTGTCGTGGTTGACTAATCTGGAAGCCAACCTGCAAAACTAGCAAACTGATTTGGTGTGAGTTTTAAAAACTCAGTAAGTAACCATGCTAGTATTACAACAAACAAGACAAACATATACAACTAACAAATCAAACATATCAGTAGTTTATCAGAATTACTAAATTATTACAAGTTCAGATTCATTAACTCATTATTATCCTTTATATTTTACCTAAGTCAGATTCCCATGTCTATATGTTCACATATACATCAATCCATTAACCAAACATCAAAATCCCGCAAGACATCAGCATGAATATCACAGAACATATCCTTTTACATCAAAACTACTTCACTCACAAGAAAATGAAGTCACATTTTAATACTTATCACGGTAAATATCTTTGAAATATCATCAAATAGTTAAATCTAACAAACTTTCTTCTGTTCAGTTACAAACTATCTATAATACTAAAACCTCTTTCTTCAATATCAAAACAATCTTCCTTTAACCCTCTTTAATCCACGATAACCTTACAATAGTTTAACACTTGGGTTTCATATATCTTCACACATACCATATCACACTTCTTATATTCATGCAAAAATAATTTCAAAATCTTTACACATATACGTACAATCAATACAACTTAGCAAACACGCTTTATAACCTCTGGTATTCGCATCGGTTTCAAATCATCCATTCATTTAACATACGCATACATAATCCATACATATCACGAGTTCTGTCATACATATACATACAGTTAGACATATTTACCAACCACGAAGCACACATAACAATCGGTACATCCAAGATCACATCAGACAACAATACACACATATGGCTAGCTTACACACACAATGCTCGTACGTGACTCATTACCTATTTTAGAATAGGTATGAGATGAATTTCATCCAAATGGATCCCTAACCAGCTCGACTACTATACTACAAGAACATTAACCAATTAAACATACACATATCACAAAACACAACTCATTGCACAATCTTTCATACACAAGCACATCCATGACAACACTCTAAGCTATCATTCAAACACTCACATAATACATATGTTCAAACATACGAATATACATATTATTACGAACGCTGATACCATAACTTTAAAAATCCGTATATCTTTCATTTATCAAACAAACATACTTAGTTTATTTTTTTCTATCTGGAAACCTTTGATACAAAACTTATTAATTACACATATTCATTTAAAAAGCGTTTGGGTTATACCCATTCCTTATCATGCTTAACCTCTTCAATCTCTATACAAGTAAATCTCAAATATAAACAATATCTACTTATTCATATATCGTATTCATAAATAACTAATGTCAAATCAGAAATCATGATTTGCCCCATTTTCCGTTTTCATATAACAAGCCTATACATATCTTATCATCAAACATATATACAAATATATGTTCATATACTTGTACATTTACCTATTCATTTACTGACACATAATCATATCATTACAGGTTCATACCCTTACGTACATCTATATATACACACAGACATTTTGCTCATCAAACATTTCACTTCACATCAAAGCATTACCAAAAATTCATACCTATGGCGGTCGATAAACTTAACTATACGTAATCTTGTACCCCGTACTCAAAGTCGCCTTTTAACTATTCTATTTTATCCTAACACGTTAGTCGTCTATATTTATGTATATATGTATGTGTATATATAAATATTTAAAACAAAAATTCACTAATTCAAGTTCTCGTCGCATGGGTTACTTACCTGGCTTCACGAGCACTCCAGGTCATAGTCAAGTCTGCCAAAATAAATGGCGAAACATCGTTAGAATCGCGACTTATGAAATTCTCGACTTAACTTTGACAAAGTGTCGGATCTTTCCGGGAGGACCCAAACAAGTTTGATTTAAACACTTTCAGTTTCAGTAGTCTTAAAATATCATTATAAACTAACTCAATTCATCAGTTAACTTAAATTCTCGATTTACATATTTTTTTTTCAGAAAATCTTCCGAAAACCTTACGGAAGGGTCCCGAACCCTCCGAACCTACCCGGAATTATCCAAACATGTTCGTAATATCATATATAACTCATAACTATTATTAAAATCAAAACACATCATTATACCCAAAAACCCACTTTTATCGGAAACTTACAATTTCTATCGGATCAATCAAACTCGTTCCGTTTTCACTCGGATTCTACTGAATGTTCATATTCAATATACTAATACTCAAACAATTCATTTTATATAATTACGCTACTCTACGAAACTACTGGATGCATCTGAACATTTAACGAAAAACTTGAAATTAGTGAATTTTTACCGGGAGGTCTTACAGAGATTTCGAGGCCATATACGGACTCTAAACGATCCCACGAACACGCTGGAATCGATGGAATTCTGATCGGAGTTACTGTTCATCGTGGGTCAATATTCATCCGAAACGTTTTTTCTCGATTCGCGTGCAACCAAATGTCATTCCGTAAAGCCGACATTGTAACCTTGTAGTACTCTCTGACAGCTTCGATTTGGTGGGTGGCTCAGGCCGTGAAACGAAATGACGAGTCGGGATCTAGAAAACCCACCACGCGCGTCTCTTATTCTCTTTCGCCATTTGACGGCGTCTTTACCTCGTCGTTGGCCACCAGCAGATGCGCAGTGGCCAGATGCTTCCCCTGCACCGGCGTGCTGGCCGGCGGTGGCCTGCTGGCCACAGACGCAACCAGATGCCATCCTTGCGTTTTTTTTTTGGAAGGGGGGTCGAATGAGAGATGTGCGAAGCTTTTGCCATTTTGGCAATTTCTTGAAACTTAGAGGTATATATAGAGAAGTTTCTGGAATTTACATTCAAACCCCCAAATATTACATTCAGGCCCCTGTCATGAAACTTTCTAGAAATTTCACATCGTTGAAGCCTTTCTGTTGTAAATTTTGAAAAGTGTCCAACATGAAAGTTGTTCGTCTCGGAAAAAAAAGTCTGATGGTTCAAGAATCAGCTCAATCGGAGTTCATTTTAAAATTTTATAGCCGAAACAAGAATATTTTACACATAGAATGATAAAATCAGAAATCGCGTAACTGGTTCTCGAAACCACTCGTTTTCCAACGTAACCAAGCTTCACTTTAAAATATTCCAAACTATTTCCCAACACATATTCTCTGATTTTTTATTACCATCGCGTTCTAAATCCTTAACTTTAATTCGAAAATCTTCCCGCACTGATCCGAAAAACTCGGGATATTACATATCTATAGGAGAGAAGCGGGATTTACCGCTATACCTATAATATCGGCGACCACGACACTGTTAAAATCATAGCCCGTAAATAGTACAAATAGCCCATGAGGGACTAACCAGAGAATAAATGAGTCACCACTGAGTATAAGATACTGAGAATGATTTAAGGTCACACTACATCCCTCGCAAGGTCCAACTTAAACCTATTTGGGTTCGGAATGATCTCTTACTAATGTCAGTATAATATCCAGAATCAAATGAGGATCCACATGTCTTATAATTCAAGAATCACGTAAAAAAGTTTATATTTCACACGACAAGCATGCATCCATAAAAATAATAAAGGAACAACAATAATAACAAGCAAAAAAACTTGGCTGGACATATCCTGGATCCGACCGAATATATATTTCCTCTGCATGTCTGTTTGGATCTGAATGGAGACTGGCCGGACTTACTACACAAACTAGCAGGATCGCAGACTCAGAATTATGTATAGATGACAATCATAACAACACCGGAAACAGTTAGATCAAAAGTAAAGCAATATCAACAGTAAATAAACAGTTAACTATAAAGAAAGCATAAATAATATGATAATGATAAGAAACAGAAATAGAACCGCGCACATCTATTTTCATGTGGTAAGTGGAATTACATCTCGAGTACAAACCATACCACCGTCTATTCAGAATCAACTATGAAATCTATTTCCGGATTTCGATACTATATATCATGGAAAAAGACGGCCAAATATAGTCAGTTGAGTGGCCAAACTTTTTGTATGACAAGTGTATGTCCGGCCGGACATACATGATGTCCGACCGGATATATAGTGTCAGGAAAACTGTGAAATATGTGAAGTTTAAGGGTTTTGGGGCCCTCGGGTCATACCTTTAAGTGAAACTCGACTCCAAGAACACCTTTGAAGATTTGGTTTGGCTGCTAGATCTTGCTGGATAAGGGAGTTCAAGGTAATATGTTGTCACTATTTTTTTGAATGTTCTCCTAAGAATTGAGTCGAATTTGAATCCCCATTCTGTGTGTTTTGATATCCTTTTTTATAGTGTGTAGGGTTTAGTTAATAAGGAGAAAATCCATTTGTTAAGGAAATTTGTTAAGAATGAAAGTGAGGTTTTATGAAAATCGGTTAAGAGGGAAAGAGATCAAATCATTTTGTAAAACTAGAAACCTGACCCATATCTGGCTTGACTTTAAGTCATGTTCTGTCGGATATGGTGGAGACGTCATTTTGTAAAACTAGAAACCTAACGCATATTCGGCCTGACTTTAAATCATTTTGTGGCTAACTATTTTAGAATTCTATAGGGTTTATTTCCCTTCATCATTAATTCTGGAAACTTTCCCAAATCTTTCAGGTGTGTTCCCATAAGAGACTCATCATCGGACTATGTGTAAAAATATAGTATCTACAGTCGCACCCACTTTGATAGGTTTGTGCAGTGTGTGATAATGACAAGTCTATCAAAGTCATGCATGCATTTTTACTTACCTGGCTCATCTGGCATCGTCGGCCTTACCTTGCTCTGCATTTGGTGTTTATTGATAGATATTGGTCAACGGTTTGATAGTTGAACTTGCTTGTGTAGATTTGAGAGAACTTCTTCCATCCTGAAATGTGACTTTACCTACAAAATTAAACACACAAAAATAAAACACACCAAATCACAATATATACACAAATTACATGGGTTACCTCTCAGCTAGCACTAAGTTTAACGTCGTCAGCTAGACATGACTGCCCGAACGTTAGGCTGGATCTGAAAGTGTGACACTTTCTTTTTGTCGCTCAAATGATTCTCCCCAGTAATGCTTGACACGCTAACTGTTAACTTTGAATGTTTCGTTGGTGTTGGGATCAAGTAACTCAACAGCTTCATATGGTAAAACCTGAGTAATCACAAATGGACATGACCACCTTAATTTTAACTTTCCAGGGAAAAGTTTCAACCTTGAATTGTATAACAAAACCTTCTGCATTAGTTCCAATTGTTTGCGCATTATTTTTCGATCATGTCATTTCTTGGTCTTTTCATTGTATAATCTGGCATTCTCATAAGCTTGTAGGAGAAATTCCTCCAATTCATTGAGTTGGTGGAGTCGATTTTCTCCTACTGCTTGTGGATCAAGATTTAACTTCTTCAGTGCCCAGTACGCTTTGTGTTCAAGCTCCACTGGCAGATGGCACGCTTTCCCAAACACCATTTGATATGGGGACAAACCAATGGGTGTCTTGTAAAATGTCTGGTAGGCCCCTAATACGTCATCCAGTTTTGTAGACCAGTCCCTCATTGTTGATCCAATGGTTCTCTCCAAGATTCTTTTGATCTCCCTGTTTGAAACTTCAACCTGTTCATTTGACTGTGGATGGTAGGCAGTGGCAACTTTATGAGTAACTCCGTATTTGGATAGGAGTGCATCAAAATATCTGTTGCAGAAATGTGTGCCTCCATCACTGATAATCGCCCGAGGTGTTCCGAAGCGAGTGAAAATATTATTTTTAAGGAATTTTATCACCACTTTTGAATCATTTGATGGCAGTGATATGGTTTCAACCCATTTGGAGATGTAGTCTACAACAACTAGTATGTACAGGTTTCCGAATGATGGAACAAAGGGTCCCATAAAATCAATTCCCCATACATCAAATATCTCCACTTCCAGAATGTTTTGCAGAGGTCTTTCGTTTGTCCTTGATATATTTCATGTTCTCTGGAACCTGTCACATTGAAGAGCAAATAAGTGAGCATCTTTAAATAGAGTGGGCCAGAATAAACCTGATTGTAGAACTTTAGCTGCAGTTTTATTTCCGCTGAAGTGTCCGCTGTATGGTATGACAATGCAGCAGAACACTATTGACCTCCTTATGTGGAACACAACGTCTCAGTAATTGATCAGCATAACGTTTGAACAAGTACGGCTCATCCCATACATAGTGTTTGACTTCTTTGAAGAACTTCTTTCGTTGCTGATGAGTCCATTCCAACGGTCATTTTCCCGATACTATATAATTTACATAGTCAGCATACTAAGGGATTCATGGCAAACAACTGTTCATCTGGAAAAGTTTCTTTGATTGTCATTTCATTGCCAGCTGTTTCTCCATTCTGGAGCCTTGATAAGTGATCTACTACTTGGTTTTCTATCCCTTTCATGTCTCGGATCTCCACGTCAAATTCTTGTAGTAGAAGCACCCAACGGATCAATCCAAGTTTGGCGTCTTTCTTTGCGATCAAGAATTTGATTGCTGAATGATTTATGTAGACTACCACTTTGGGACCCAGTAGATATGAGCGGAATTTATCAAAAGCGAACACAAATGCAAGCTACTCATTTTCAGTGGTAGTATAGTTGAGTTGAGCTTCATTCAAAGTTCTGCTGGAGTAGTAAATGGTGTGGAAGATTTTTGCTTTGCGTTGTCCCAAAACTGTACCTACAGTAAAATCACTAGCATCGCACATCACCTCAAATGGAAGGGTCCAGTCTGGTGCTACTATGATGAGGCAGAAACCAGCTTTTGTTTCAAGATCTCAAAAGCTTCGTGGCATTCTTTGGTGAAGTTGAAAGGCACATCTTTCTCCAGAAGATTGCACAGAGGTTTAGTAATCTTGGAGAAGTCTTTGATAAATCTCCAGTAAAAGCCTGCATGTCCGAGAAAACTCTGAATTTGTTTCACTGATGTTGGTGGAGGTAGTTTTTCAATTATCTCGATCTTTGCTTTGTCTACCTCGATTGTCTTTTGTGAGATCCGATGTCCCAGGACAATGCCTTCATGCACCATGAAGTGGCATTTCTCCCAGTTGAGTACCAGGTTGGTATCTTCACATCTTTGTAGCACTTGTTCAAGATTTTGCAAGCAGTGGTCGAAAGAATCTCCAAACACAAAGAAATCATCCATGAAAACCTCCATATTTTGTTCCAGTATGTCTGAGAAGATGGCCATCATGCAACGTTGAAATATGGTAGGAGCATTACATAGTCCAAATGGCATTCTGAGGAAAGCAAAAGTGCCATACGAACATGTAAAAGTGGTTTTCTCCTGATATTCTGGGGCGATGGCAATCTAATTATACCTCGAGTATCCATCCAGAAAATAATAGAACTCATGTCCCGCCAATCTATCTAGCATCTGGTCAATGAATGGCAGCGGAAAATGATCTTTCCTTGTTGTTTTGTTCAGCTTCCTGTTGTCCATGCATACTCTTCATCCAGTCAATGTTCTTGTTGGAATCAACTCGTTCTTTTCATTTGTGACTACAGTAATTCCTCCTTTCTTTGGCACACATTGCATATGACTCACCCACGTGCTGTCAGAGATGGGGTAGATGATGCCGGCATCCAACCATTTGATAATTTCTTTCTTCACAGCCTCCTTCATGATTGGATTTAGTCTCCATTGATGCTCCAATGTAGGTTTGTACTCGTCGTTCATCGGAATCTTATGCATGCAAAATGCTGGACTAATGCCTCGAATGTCTGCTATAGTCCAGTTAATGGCTTTCTTGTGTTCTCGTAACACTCTCAGCAACTTTTCTTCCTGCTCCAATGTTAGCGAAGAAGAGATAATCACAGGTAAATCAGAAGAGCTTCCTAAGAATGCATACCTGAGATAGCTTGGAAGTAGCTTTAGCTCTAGAAGTGGTGGTTCTTCAATTGAGGGCTTGATTCGTTCTTTCTTTGGTAGTTCCAAACTTTCCACTTGTGGTGTCGATTTTAAGTGAAATGGTCTCTCAAGATAGTTGATACATTCCAGAATTTTAGCATCTAACTCGCTGTCAGTCATGTTGGTGATGCAAGCTTCAAGTTTATCCGTGGGAGGTGGCATTGCATCAGTATCCTGGATGATACTATCTACAACATCAATTCTGAAACATTCCTCCTTCTTTTCATCACTCGGGAATTTCATGGCTTTGAAAACATTAAAGGTAACTTCGTGGTCCTGCACTTTCATGGTTAATTCTCCTTTTTGTACATCAATAACAGTTCGACCTGTAGCCAAGAATGGTCTCCCAATGATGATAGGTACATCTTTGTATTCTTCCATGTCAATGATAATAAAATCTGCTGATAGAATGAGTTTGTCGACTTTGACCAGCACATCTCCAACTACACCTCTCGGAAATGCGAGCGTTCTATCAGCAAGTTGTAAAGAGACTGAGATGGGCATTGCTTCTCCAATCTGTAGTTTCCTGTAAATCGAAAAAGGCATCAAATTAACACTTGCACCTAAATCACACAAAGCTTTACCGATGTAGTGTTCTCCTATGGTGCATAGGACGATGAAACTACCAGAATCTTTCAACTTTGGGGGAAGTTTCCTTTGAATGATAGCGCTGCATTCTTCTGTCAATGCTACTGTCTCGTAATCTCCCAATCTCCGCTTTCGTGACAAAATGTCTTTCATGAATTTGACATAGTTGAGCATTTCTTCCAACACTTCTGCAAATGGAATGTTGATATGCAGCTTTTTGAAGACCTCCAAGAATCGAGCAAACTGTTTGTCCAATTTACTTTTCTGGAGTCGCTGTGGAAAAGGTGGAGGTGGAGTGAGTCTTTCTCGATCTTTTTCCTTTGCTTCTTTTTCCTCTATCTGTGGCTCTGTTTCTTTTGAAACTTCCTCAATAGATGTCTTGATTCCAACATCTTTGTTGATTTCAGTACCGCTTTTTAAAGTAATGGCTTGACATTACTCCTTCCCTCAGTTCCTTTGATTTGGTTCTGTGTTGCTAGGAATGTTACTTGGCGCTCTATAACTCTGAGCATTAGCCAGTTGTCCAATTTGATTTTCCAGTGCCTTTATAGAAGCTGATTGGCTTTGAAACATAGCATCGTATGTTGCTTGTTTCTTTTTGAACATCTCTGCAATCCATTCTTTTATATATGGTTCTTTCTCATACTCTGGCCTTTGTTTTGTTGTTGGAATCCGGGTGGTGGATTGTTTTTTGCCCTGAATTGTTGCTCCATGCTAAATTGGGATGATTCCTCCACCATAGGTTGTAGGTGTTGGAATATGGATTGTTCCCCTGTCTGTTGAAATTGTTGACATAATTCATTGTTTCTTCATGTTGGTTTGCTTCTGAATCTGGTGCTCCTCCATATGGTGAACTTGTGGATCCAACATTAACCTTCATGTTAAGAGTTTTCAGATTTTTACAAATCAGATCCAGCTTGGATTCACTGCTGTGTTGGCTCCAACTTCATAAATTCCTGCGATTCGTTGGATCATGCTCCTTTCTGTTGGCTACAATGAATTGTTGTTAGCCATTTCTTCAATTAAATCTCAGGTCTGATCTTCTCCTTTTTCCATTAAAGCTCCTCCAGCCGCAGCATCAATTGTGGTTCTCATTATTCCAGAAAGTCCATTATAGAAGGTTTGGACTTGTAGCCACTTTGCAATCTCATAATGAGGACATTTTCTGAGTAAATACTTGTACCTTTCTCAAGCTTCACAAATGGATTCTGAGTCATGTTGCACAAAAGATGTGATGTCATTCCTTAGCTTTGCAGTTCTAGCTGGTGGAAAATACTTTACAAGGAACTTGGTGGCTAGAGTGTTCCAAGTTGTGATGGAACCTGCTGGTAGTGAATGTAACCAAGCCTTAGCTCTGTCTTTCAAAGAATATAGAAAAATATGCAGTCTCATTGCTTCTTCTTCTGCTCGGTTGTAATTGAAAGTGCCGCAAACTTCCAGGAAGTTGCTGATGTGGGCATTAGGATCTTCAGTTGCATTCCCCCCAAACTGAACTGATTGCTGAATCATCTGAATGCATGTTTTGATGTCACACGCATTTGCTGGTAAGAGAGGAAGTACAATACATGAAATGAAGCCGTCAACCACCGGAATAGTTCTGTCTCGAATGAGAATTGGTGTGTGCAACTTCCAAAGGTTCAGGTTCCATATTAATCAGTGCTTCTTGGCCTTCTCTCATTTCCCTTATCAATTTTCTGATGGTTCTTTCAATTTCTGGGTCAAGCAGATGGATTTCAAAGCTTCTGGTTCTTCTCATGTAGTGTCTGAGAACCTGAAACACAAGAAAATAAAAATAATAAGTAAAAAGAAATTAGATACAAGTAACGGTATCTAACTCCAAAACTAATAGTGAAAGATAAATAAGTCTCCGGCAACGGCGCCAAAAACTTGACCGGCGTGATCACACACGTATAACGCAAGCTCACATATCGTTCAAGTAGTATAAATGTATCGATCCCACGAGGACTTAATACCTAAGCTATTAATTTATGAAGTCAAATGTTTACGAGTATCTAATAGATGGGTTGTTTGATTGGATAGTGATTTTAAACTAAAGACGAATAAATAAAATAATGCAAAAGTAATTTAAGGGAAAATTCAATATTAAGAAACTATTTAGGGTCGTGAATCCTTCCAATATCTTTTAAAGATGAAGTGGTTATCTCATGTTTGTGTAATATATTGGTTTACTAACCTGGAATACGAAATTATGCAAAAGCCTATGTCGATGGTCAGATGCAAATACCCAGTGTAACCCAATTAATCATATGTCTATGTCAACCAAGTTACCTGAATTCATTAAGATTAAGTTCCAATTGTGGCTACCCCGCCCGACAGTTATATGTCTATCCTATAAGGAAATCTATTAAAGGGTTATATATCCTCAAGGAATATCGTGGGCTATTAAGTCTTAGGCTGAAACCTAAAATTCATTTGTCAAGTTTATTTTAAGTTTACCACATCAATCTTATTAATGGCCAGTTAACAAGAAGCATTAAGCTTAAGACTTAATAAATAAACATTTATATTACCCAAACTATAAAATAACCCCTTATAAACCGTGATATTGGATTCATCATAACCCCAGATAATAGGTTTAGTTACGACACATATCTAAGGCTAGTAAAAACTTAAATAAAATAAATGACATAAAGTAAAAGCTTGAAAATTAAAAAGGTAAAAATTCAATAAAAGAAAATGCTGAGGTTAGAGGATCCACTTTTATTACTTTTATCTTAGATATCTCCTTTATTATAATATATAAACTTTGCGTGATATTACCAACCGACCATATAGGCGATATCCTGATTAAGTCAAATTTAAATTAATTCCAACCGACCATACAGGCGGTATCCGTGTTTAGTCAGGTTAAAACCAATTTTATTAAGTCCAACCGACCATAAAAGCGGTATCTCATTAAATCATGTTTTAAATAGTTTATTTATTATAATTAAGGGAGATTAATCTAAATATTAGTAATAAAAGCTTAACATTTCACCCCAGCATAGGGGAGTTACCTACTCATACTGAAAAGTAAAATAAAGACTGAAAAGTAAAGAAAAGAAAGAACTATTGCGTAAAATAAATAAAATTAAATACTGAAAGCTGTAAATAAACAAGTAAGATACAATCTTCTTAGTATTCTCTAGGAAATCCCCAGAAGAAGGTATGAATTTACAAATGAAATTCGGCCTCAATTTATAGGGAAATTTTGTGCCTCCGAGTCGCGACGCGCCGTTGATGTTGGACGCGTGGCACGGGCTTCGCGGAGATGGTGACACGTGGCGTTGGCAGAATTATTAGCTCAATTATTTTCCATAACTTTTAAGATATCACTATCAACTTTTCAATAGTAAGACATAAATAATTAAACATGTGAGTTTATGCTATTTTAACTTAAAATTTTGGAAAAATTTGAGTCCTATTTTGATTTTTATACAATGATAATAGATATTCAAAAGTGATCAAAAATAACATTTATTGATATCTATTATAAAACCAGTGACTTAAAATTTGTATTAAAAAAAATAAATTAAATTAAAACATGTCCGCCATATTTCATATTCAATCAACTATCTACATTGCCGCCATTTGCCTTTGTGCACAACGTCTATTATAACCTTCACGAAAAAAGACATGCGTTCTAAGCTCATGTTTCCATCTCTTCGAAGAAAAATAACTTATAAATGGACAAATATTAAAATTATTTAATTAATGAATTATACGTGTTTTAATTATTTTTTTCTCTAATTTAAGTGATTATTTTCAAAATAATTAAAACAGATGACATTCACTGATTGAATAATCCTTTAAAAATCGTCCGATATAAATTTTCTCCATGATCCATCAATAAATATTTTAAGCTATCACTTTCAAGGTTAATTAAACATCGAATATACCAACAGATGGGAATTTTTACACTTTTTTATTTAAAAAACAATAATAAATAATAACCGAATGTAAAGTGTTCACGGCTGTCTTCTATTGAACATCGAAGTTTCCGATCTCCATATGTTTGCTTATGATTGGAATTTTTTTTTCATTTTTATCATCCAGGAAGCAACAAGAAACAAAAAGTTTTCAGTATATTAAAATCTTAAATGAACGTAAAATGCAAGGGAATCATGACCGAATATTCCTTGAAATGGCCGGCAATTTTTGTGTAATACCGTACATAGTAATTGAGATATAGCGTTTATGTTAAATGATAAGGATAATCACATTCAATTATCTAATAAATTGTCTAATTATTAAAAATGTAATATCATTATGTTAATTTACAAATTAGCCTGGGTGTCATTTTTCCAATTAAAAAATTACTAATATCTTCTTCAATATCATCAAACACAAGTAAAGGGATTTCCCAGCTACAAATTAAACTTCTCCCATCATACTTAAAATATCAGTCCTTCAGCTAAATTCATAGCACCGCAATCTGAAAAGCATACAATCTCTCTTCTCAGCTACCTAAAGCTTGTTTCCTCAAGAAAGCATTACTCTTTCCATAAAACTTGTAACTTTGTTGAGATTAGCATGGGAAACGTTTGCTCACCCTCATTCTCATGTGATGCCTCTATTTCTCGCTGCCTAGATTGCACTACTCGAAAAACTGAGTATATAAGTCATCTCCGACAGAATCTTGATGCCTTGTCGAGAGAATTTCAAATTTTAATTGAATTAAGAGATGATGTACATACAAGGGTTATTGTTGCTGAACAACAACAAATGAGACGGCTGGAACGAGTACAAGGGTGGCTTCTGCGAGTGCAAGATGTGGATGCTCGAGTAACTGAACTGAGATACCAAGAGGATCGAGAAGTTGAGAAATTATGTTTTGGAGGCTTCTGTTCCAAGAACTGCAAGTCAGGTTACAAGTTTGGAGAAAAGATTTTCAAGGCATTGCGAGAGGTGCGGAGTTTAAGATTTGAAGGAGATAATTTCAAAGACGTGGTTCAATCGATACCAGGACGTCCAGTCGATGAAAGATCTCTTCCAACATCAGTAGTGGGCTTGCAATCGACATTTGACAGAGTCTGGAGATCCCTCATGGAAGAACAGATGGGAATTGTCGGCCTCTACGGCATGGGAGGGGTCGGTAAAACTACCCTTTTGACACAAATCAACAACAAATTCCTTGACACGTCTAACGATTATGATTTTGTCATTTGGATGGTAGCATCTAAAGACTTGCAGCTTGAAAAGATTCAAGAAGGCATTGCCAAAAAGATTGGTCTGTTTAAAGAGTCGTGGAATAGCAAAAGTCTTGAAGAGAAGGCTCAAGAAATATTCAAGATTCTTAACAAGAAGAAGTTTGTGTTGTTATTGGACGACATATGGGAGCTTGTTGATTTAGACCAGGTGGGTTTACCTGTTCCAAGCCGTACAAGTGCATCTAACAAGATAGTTTTCACAACTCGTGAGTTAGAGGTTTGCGGCCAAATGGAAGCTCACAGCTCCGTCAAGGTGGAGTGCTTGGGACACGAGGATGCTTGGAAATTATTTGAGGAGAAAGTTGGAAGCAAAACACTTGACAGTCATCCAGATATTCCTGAGCTAGCTGAAACTGTTGTCAAAGAATGTGGGGGTTTGCCACTTGCTTTAATTACTGTTGGTCGAGCCATGGCTTCCAAGAAGACACCTCGAGAGTGGGTACATGCAATTGAGGTGCTAAGTAGTTCAGCCTCTAAATTTACAGGTATGGAGAATAGGGTATTTTCTCGTTTGAAGTTAAGTTATGATTTTTTACCCAGCAATGCATCTAGATTTTGTCTCCTTTATTGTAGTTTATTTCCAGAGGATTATAGTATTTCCATAGAGGACTTGATAGATTGTTGGATATGTGAAGGGATTTTAGATGAGTATGATGGAATTAGAGCTCGAAATCAAGGATACTCTGTCATTCGGACTCTAATTCTTTCATGTTTGTTAGAAGAGGACGGAGATAGTTGTGTAAAAATGCATGATGTGATCCGCGACATGGCTCTGTGGATTGCATCTGCTTTAGTCAAGGAGGAGAAGTTTTTGGTTCTTGCAGGTGTAGGATTAACTAATGCACCAAGAATTGAATTGTGGAAAGAGGTTACAAGGATGTCACTGATGAAGAATAATATTAGAAGAATTTTGGATTCTCCAGCATCTCCTCATCTCCAGACTTTGTTTCTTGGTTCCAATGATTTAGATAAGGTCAGAAGTCATTTTTTCCAATCCATGGCTTCTCTTAGAGTTTTGCAGCTATCATATAGCAATCCATCACAAGACTTACTAATTGGGATTTCAAACTTGGTTTCACTACAACATCTTAATCTATCAAATAGTAGAATAGAAAGTTTGCCAATAGAGTTGAAGTACCTGGTTAATCTTAATTGTTTGAACCTGGAGTATACATCTCACCTCTCAAGAATTCCACCAGGAGTGATAGCAAATCTGAAGATGTTACGAGTATTAAGAATGTATGAATCTGGTTGTGTAGCTTCGGTGGAGGAATTGCTTGGATTGGAACATTTAAATGTGTTGACAAAACCTTGACTAGTTCCCTGATCTTCAAAGATTATCCAGCTCCCCCATGTTACAGGCCACTAATATTCCATCTATATGCCTTCGTAACGGCTACGGTTCAAATTCACTATCTGTTACTTATTTAGAAACTTTAAGACATCTCGAAACACTTCGCTTGGAAATGTATTTTTTGGAAGAGGTAAAGATTGACTACACATGGGAGGTCCTAGAAACTCGCGGTTTTCAGAGCCTCCAAAACGTTTATATACGTTACGCCAATTTGAGGGATGTGACATGGCTTATTTTTGCTCCAAATCTCAAGCACCTTGAGATAAAAGAGTGCGGGTTTATGGAAGAAATAATCAGCGTTGAAAAATTGGGTGAAGTTCCAGGTGAAGTGATGGAAAATATAACTCTGTTTGCAAGACTTGAATGTTTTAGACTAAAAGATTTACAAAATTTGAAGAGCATCCATTCAAGCGCCTTGCCCTTCCCTCGTCTGAAAGAAATCTCAGTAAGGAAGTGTCCACAGCTTAAGAAGCTTCCTCTTGATTGCAACAGTGGATTGGGACATAAGATTATTATTAAGGGAGAAGGACGCTGATGAAGCCACTCAAAACTCTTTTATTCCCTCTTTCAAATCATACTTGGGTTTGTTTGAGTGACAAGTGCTCGTGAATAATAATAATAATAAGCTGTGCTGTGCTGTGTAGTGGATGAGTCCTCTTCTCAATTCAAACTTTTTTATGTTAATAATGTTATGTAGTCTCACTTGTTTGTTTCCATATAGTTTTTAGTGTTTGTCACTTTCCAATTAATATGTAGGCGGGTCCTTCTTTGCTCATCATCACACCATCATTATAATCTTATCGTCCTCCTCCTCCTCATAAGGTTTTTTATTTAATTAGTATTATAATTTTGGGATTAGGATTTCTAAAATACACAAATATTGTAATATTTTTTATTATATAATAAGTTTCTTATTTAATAAGAGATTATAGTATGTTGTGAAATATTTGTATCTAAATACCTAAGTTTTAATATTTGGAAGTGCACGAATCGAGAGATAAACGAATGTAAGTACAGATTGTTGAACCCACGGTGATCAGAGTAACTCTAAATTCTAGTTGAATTAAACTGAAACCTATATTTAATTAAAAGAAATTTATGAAAGATGGTAGATTGAAGAAAAACTAAAGCGGTAAAAAAGTAAATTAAAAATGTAACGGAAGTACTTTGTGGGTGTGTCAAGTTTTTGGCCCGTTATCGGGGAGTAAATTTACTGGATAGAATAATCCTTATATTTTTTTTCTTTTCTTTCTTATTATTTTTTTTTAATTTTTGTATTTCTTTTTTTTATTGTTATATTTTTTTACATTTCATTTTCGTTCTTCTTTGTATTTATGTAGATCAAAAATGTCCTAATTGATCCTAAATGAATCATGAACTCAAACATCTCACATATAGACAGACCTTGTACTTAATTCTTCAAGGTTACAGGAGACAAAAAAAAAATCAATTAAAATGGAGTTTGCATTTTGCCAAACAATTTCTTAAATCATCCCCATCTAGAGATTGAGATTCTTCCATAATATTTTGTGAAAACTTAATTCGAGAAATTGAAACAGCTGATCGAGAAATTTAATTGAGATCTAAATTGACAAGAATCAAATGATATTTTTCGATCTAATCACTACATTTGTATTTTTTTTCTTTATTTTTCTTTTCTTTTGTCATTTATTTTTACTTTTATTTTTATTTTTATTTTTTACTTGTTATTATTTTTTCTTTTTGTAAGTATTGCATTTGCATATTTAAATTTTAGCATATAGTCCGCATTTAGGTTGCATGAAACATTGGTCTCGATCAACTAACAGTAGATTAAATAGAAAGTCTTCATCGCCTTCATCGTCAGTCAACTGCAGGGAAACCATCCGGACCAGGGGCCTTGGTAGGAGCCATCTGCTTCAGGGCCTTCCTAACTTCTTCAGGATGAAAAGTGGCATTAAGCTCCTCATGTTGGTTTCTATTAAGGTCCCAAGATCAATAATAAGCATGAAAACATGTGTGAATAACAATCGAGAAGTTGCGGAATACTTACATCGATCGGTTGAGCGACGCGGAGATGACAAAATCAACTTTCTGCCTTCTGTTCACTGTCACGGAAGTAGCAGTCCAAGCTCACTATTTTGGCCTTCGTTTGGGTCCTTCGTCAAGCTCCGAGCTTCATCGAACGGTTCCCGGCTCATGGGTGGACTTCCCTATCACCTTCCATGTCTCGTAGTGTGCTAGCACTTGCGATTTTTGCCACAAAAATCCAACTCTAAGCTTCCCTCACTGCTCACGTTTTTTACAGAACCAGTGAACATTTTGGAGTCCCTTGGGCGTGAAGAGTAGAGAGAAAGAGAGAAGAGAGAGTTATGTTTGGTTTGTGAAATTTGTGTATCTTATACACTAATTTGAATTTCAAATTCATTTCACATGAATTTGGCTTTCAAAAAGCAAACCATTAAAGCCATAAATGGCACCAACCACTCACATCACTTCCATCCATCAAGTTGTCAAGTCACATCACTCAAAGTGACTAATGATTTGACGCTTGATGCGACTAGCGATTTGACGCTTGATTTGACGTGCCGCACTCGAATTCGAAATGCGAATGCGCTCGCAAATAATCTCGGGCTCGGGTTCGCTAATTCCAAATTCACGAATTTTCCGATGCGTCGTAATTAAATGATTACGCCTAGCGAAATCATTATTCACGTCGCTAACGAATTAATTCTAAATTAATTCGTTCGCCCGAATTAAAATCTAATTTTAATTCCGCGTCGAAATCCAATTTCGTTTAATATATCAAATATATTAATTTCTCGATTAATTCCAAATTAATCGTTATCTCTCTTTAATGATATTTTATCCCAGATAAAATATCTCCGTAATTAATCCCAGATTAATTTTCTCTCTCTTCTAATTAATCCCAGATTAATTTAGAGTGCGAGTTATATGTCATCGGTGAATCTTTGGGAAGCGACCCATGATATCCCCGGATAGGTTGGCAGTAAATTCGGTCGTCGGACTATCCGAACACGTAAGTACCTCGTATTACGTTTATACCGATTTACATGACAAGGTTGGCCTCTAGCAAAGCGCCATGCCTACCCAATTCTCCGGAAACATCCTTACAGGAATAAATGATCTATATCAGGCGTAGTATACGTGGTATTGCGTAGTTCTGTCCAGTATCGGATGATCACGTGCTAGGCCTGGGGCTGGAATTGTGTCTGCCCGGTACGAAGCACATGTCGGATGTCTGGTAACTAGTCTCTATAATCGGATGAACATGACCTTGTCATTTTATCCCGATAGCTGCAGTATTTAAGAGAACCAGTCTCGTATCCTACGTGACCATCATCTCCATATGACTGGAGTGACACTTCCGTCTTGACATCACACCCAACACACTACGATTCTCAATATACCCAGTATTGGCGTACACAGAACCTGTTAAAGCCCTGGACAACCTCAACCAAAGTATATTGATTGTCGCAAGTATTAGCGGTGCAAGTCTCAGGTTAAGACCAAATACACCTACCTGAATTCAGACTTCCATAGACACATAGTCATACTACCAATGGAATTCCGAGGGGGTCTATCCAGAGCGAAGCTGTTTCCCGTACCATCGGTAAAACATAACCTCCTATTACACTTGCATGAGTATCCTATACCCAAATATATGAGAACTATGTCGTTGTGCCCTCACAACGCGCACAAGTGTAATATTAGTCTTTTACGTATTTATCGATGTCCAATCTCGATAATACTCTGACTATGGATATTTAATGATTTATCCTTCGTGGACTGATACTATCTCATATCATTCTCCGTCCAGGAACAAATCATAGGGACCTCTCATCATTTATACATCTAGGTGATCTAATCACAAATGATAAGAGTGCAATCTCCTTTGTCACATAGTTAATTTGTACAACAACACCATGATCTGTACAAATAGTGACGCTATGGGTCATAATTGTCCAACAATCTCCCACTTGGCCTATAGCCAGTCACTCGAGTGCTTGACACCCGAACTATGTACGGTTGGCTCAAACTGCTGAGAAAAGACTTTCGTCAGCAGAATTGCATGATTATCGTCTGATGCGATTTATACGATCATCACATCGCCACGATGTATGATCCGTACGAATCAGATGAATATCGAAGTATATATCTGGATCGTTGATGAGACCATTAATTCTTTAGCCTGTGCTGACGCCTAGCTCAGCTGCTAACAGAATTATATCTAATCTAATTAGATTTGTTATCGACCCAAATGGCTTCTATTGCCGCTTCAGCTGCAGCAATAACCCGCATTTGTTGTTTATACGGTAACAGTATCTTGCTTGGAAGATTTCCAGCTCACTGTACCATCATTCAAACTGTATAGTACCGTTTGCGACTTTTAGTCATCTTTATCGGTTAGATTGCTTTCTGACGGAAAGGTTGAAACCTTTAAGGCCCGACTGGTAGCTAAAGGTTACACGCAGCGACCTAGTGTCGACTACGATGAAACTTTTTCGCCAGTTGCGATGCTAAAGTCTGTAAGGATTTTATTGTCTATTGATGCTTACCATGATTACGAGATTTGGCAAATGGATGTCAAAACAGCTTTTCTAAATGGGTTTCTTGACGAAGAAATCTATATGGAACAGCCGAGGGTTTTGTATCCAGCAAAACCTCAGGCATAGTTTGTAAGCGTAAGAAGTCCATTTATGGACTTAAGCAAGCTTCGCGAAGTTGGAATCTTCCATTCGATGAGATTATTAGATTGTCTGGTTTTCTCAAGAATACTGAAGAATCTTATGTGTACCAGAAGGCCAGTGGGAGTATGATAGTTATTTTGGTTATCTATGTTGATGACATACTAATCATTGGGAATGATATGGGAATGATACAAGGCGTCAAAGCTTACCTATGTAAGAATTTCTCCATGAAGGACCTGGGTGAAGCTTTTTATATCTTGGGTATAAAGCTCTATAGGGGTAGAGAAAGGAAGCTTATTGGGTTATCTCAATCAACGTACATAGATAAGATCTTAGAATGGTATAATTTTGTTAACTGTAAGACAGCAAACATACCGTTCAGACATGACATTCATCTTTCGAAGAAGATGTATCCACAAACAGAAGATGAGAAGATTAGAATGTATAATCAGCCTTATGCTTCATGTTTGGGTAGAATTATGTATGTCATGTTGTGTACGAGGCCTGGTATTAGCTACGCGGTTAGTGTAACCAGTAGATATCAGTCCAATCCAGGAAATGACCATTGGATGGCCGTTAAACATATCCTGAAGTATCTTAAATGTACTAAGGATAAGTTTAAGATTTATGGAGGAAATGAACTGCAGGTTAATGGGTATATGGATTCTGATTTCCAATCGAATCCCGATGATAGAAAGTCTACATCATGATTCGTATTTACCCTTAACGGAGGTGCAATTTGTTGGAAAAGTTCCAAACAGGGGTCTACAGCTGATTCCACCACAGAGGAATATATTGTTGCTTCTGAAGCTACAAAAGAAGCTGTTTGGCTTAATAAGTTTTTCACAGAACTGGGAGTTGTCCCGAGTATCGAGAATCTGATTCCGTTATATTGTGATAATACTGGTGCCATTGCACAAGCAAAGGAATCGAGGGCGCATCAAAAATAGAAGCATGTGGAACGAAAGTACCACATCATTCGAGAGATTGTGTCGTGAGGTGACATTGTTGTGTGCAAAGTTCCCAGTGAAGATAATGTAGCATACCCGCTTATGAAGGCCATACCTTCGAAGTTATTTGATAAACATGTGGAGTCGATGGATATTAGATACAATCGATATTGGCACTAGAGCAAGTAAGAGATTTTGTTAGGGTTGGTGCTCTGAGTAAGGGTGGCAGAAAAGCCCGGGCCCGGACCGGCCCACCCGGGCTTTGGCCCGGCCCTGGGCAAAAAAAACCCGGGCCGGGCCCTATAATGAAAGCCCGGCTCGAGCTCGGGCCTGCGCTGGGCTTTCCATTTTTGGCCCGGGCCAAAACCAAAAAAAAAAACATATATATATATATATTATATGTTTGTAGCATTTTTATTTGTTTGTAGCATTTAAATTGTTAATTTATGATTTATTTGTGAATTGTCTTTGCATATAGTGTGAATATATTTTGTATTTGTATGATTTTAATTTTTTTTTAAAACTTCAGGCCAAAAAAAGTCTGAGCCCGGCCCGGCCCTGCCCGCAAGACACCCAGGCCAGGCTTTTCCCGGGCCCGTGCTTCTTTTTTTACCGTGCTTATCAAAGCCCGGGCCCGGCCCGACTCGTTGCCATCCTTAGCTATGAGCTCTAATTTCTTATGTATTTCCCTGTAAATACTTTTGTATATATTTTATTAATGAATAAAATAAACAGTTTCTATAATATAAATTCTTTTATTATATGGTAAAGACGTAAATGACCATAGAGTAATTGGTTATGATACGGTTGCAAAAGCGTCGCAACTGACATTGAGCAGTATCATAACAGTATCATTCTTTAACTGTTCATGGTCAAGGTTTATAATTACTTGGTCAGTAAGTAAACCCGTTGAGACCGGTACGTGTCGTATATTGGAATGTTAGATTCTAATGGTTTCTCAATGAACCATGAGTCTCGGGAGACTCATATAGACACGTAGGTGTTTATATCGCAAAAAAATTGAACGACTCACCGAAGATTCTTAATAGATGGTACACCAACGTCAATAAGAATCTTTTCGGGTTGAGTGAGCATAGTGATCCTTCAACTTGAGATACCACTGTGGATATATGAGGTATCCTCCACACTTTGATGGCAGTCACGTCACCGATCTATTTAGATCAGACTTCCGCTTGTTCATTGAGTGTGGACTGATCCTCATGATATCATGTGCGTATCAAGATAGGATCTGTCAGTTCTGTGTACAGAGCTTAGGTATCCATTATGGAATTAGCAATATGTTAAATCCATTGGCCCGTGGTACACTGTAGAAATCAGTTCTAAGTGTTATTTAATATATTGCTAATAGAATTGTCGACGAGATTATACCTAAAGAGATTTGACGTTTATATCTATATCTCTGGATAATCCGGATACCTGTGACGGAACAACATGTGTAGCTTAGTTTTTTCTCTACTCTTTTATGGATGTGATTTGATGATTGGGAACTTGGATGAAAGATGGAAGCATGTATATTGTTTTAGATTGCTTTAAATTGTTTATTAAGCATTCTTTTTAGCATATTGATGGAAGTTGTCATTTTAGAGTTCCATAACCACTCATGATTGTCCAAGAATTGTTCTTGAGTTATTTCATGATGGTGAGGCTTGATTGGTGTTGTGAGAATTGAATTAAAGTATTGAATTTAATTAATTTGGTGTTAATTTTGTTAATTTGTGAAATTATAAAATTATGATTTTTAACTATAACATCCCGCCTTAGCAGCAATGTTACCGGCAGGAGACAGGCTAAACCCATCTCCATAAGCCTCTGATTCTAGAAAAATTTCGACATGACGTATTCGTAACATCATGCAACCTGGCCTATAGCCAGCATCCATATACAACATGAACATAAAATCTCGACTTCAGGCCGGGATCTCAACATCAATGCAATCTAAGGGCCCAACAAATATGTAATGCAGACATATAAACACAATATAACCAGGGCTCCGTGCCCGAAAATACACATATACAAAAACTTTTAAGATAAACTCATGCTCGGCATGTTACAACCTATACAAACTATGACTTATACAAATTGACTCTTATCCCCAAGACTTGGTGACTGCCTGACTGCAACGTTGCTGTCCGGCTGCTCTGCAACTCTGAAATCCACGGTCGACCATTTAGGTCGCCAACCTGCAAAACTCAAACACTGAGCTGTTTATGAAGCCATTCAGTTATTTACAAAGTCTGACTTAATTATATATATTTCTTAGTTTTTTTTTAACAACCAAGTTACTTATTACCAATTTTCCCTATTTATTCGTACATATAAACTTAAAATCTTGTTCACAACTCAACATTTAAAAAGCAAGTTTCTATATCTTTATTTACTCAAGTCAACTCTTATCACGTTTCCGCTGTGCTACTCTGATATCTTATCGCTTATCTGTATACTCTCTGTCAATCTAGTTCGAGCATTTACTATACTTATCTTTCTTTTATCTCATTGAAATATCATCAAATCGGATAAATAAAATATTCCTTCTTCTAGGCATTTATCATGCAATCTTCAACCATGTATACATGAATAAATGTAATTTTATACAATCACGCTCTAGTATTCACAAAAGGTCCCTTTTATGTAATTATACAATTCATACCACAATCAACCACATATGCGTATAAATGTAAGAAGGCTATAAATGTGATAATGCTATCAAGTATTAATGTAAGCTGTAGATAACTCAAACGATTTCTAAAATGTTCAAATTATATGCATAATTTGTAAACTAAACTCTACTCTACCATGCTATGTATCTATAAAGTGATTTCTTAAAAACCTTTTCTGAAATCTTCTTTCCAGAAAACTGAAATCTGAAATCATTTTTTCTGAAAACCGAATCTCCGCCCGTAGGCGCATCTCCGCCCGTAGGCGCATCTCCGCCCGAAGGGGCATCTCCGCCCGAAGGGGCATCTCCGCCCGAAGGCGCATCTCCGCCCGTAGGCGCATCTCCGCCCGAAGGCGCATCTCCGACCGAAGGCGCATCTCCGCCCGTAGGCGCATCTCCGACCGTAGGCGCATCTCTGCCCGAAGGCGCATCTCTGCCCGAAGGCGCATCTCTGCCCAGGAATATACCATCTGAGCGCTGAGGATCTAGGGGCGTCCCCCAGTCCTCCACATGTGCACATGTATCTAAATCTGTCAATTCCAACTGAATCTCAAGTTACATACTGGGGTGAGTTTTTACCTCATGCCTCGAAAACAAAACTATACTTAAAACTCACAATTATAAGAAGACATTTTCTGAAATATAATTCTTTCAAAAGAAAACATTGAAACATTTCTTGAAAACCATTTGAATTCTAAAAACCATTCTTAGCTTTAACTTAGTTTCTGAAAATGATAAATGCATATTCTTTCCTTATGTTTTCACTTACCTTAACCATGTTTTCTTATATGCTTAACTACATATAGTCATACAGTTGGGTGCATATCTTCATGCGTACCAATAAATTAAATGGCATGTGAATCATGTTCTTTTCATATTTTCATTTTTAGCTATTTTGTATTCTGTATACTCATTTCATCCTTACTGTACTTTACATACAACAACCATATTCACTTACATTACGAATTGTTACAGAAACATTACGATCATATTCTCATATCATAATATTTACATTCTTCTCCTAGACCATTATTTAAACTATACCGAGACTCTCAATATTAATAAACTACTCATTCACTCTCTCGCATATCCACACCTTTAACAGCCACACAGCACATATATAAAATTATATATATCCCATATCATTACTCATGTACAATTATATATGTATATACTTATGTAGTAACTCTTCATCGCATACCTTCACAAATGCTAACACACTTGTCCATATTAAAATATACACATACATACCTATGTGCTTATATATATTTATATTTTATCATTTTACATGACCTTATACATTAACACTACTAAAGTTTACTTCTATAAGCACTAACCACTGATTTAATGTCTACTCTTCTTCTTTTACATACCATACCACTATAATAATCAACATCTATATTCGATTTTGGATTTCAATTTGATATCAAACCAATCTTCATAATCGAACTCATATATCCAAACTAATATTTTGTTTCTATATACATTCTTTAAATATCTTATATTCTTCACTGTTATATTAACTAATACATAAGCTCACTTTTCAAATCTCAATTCCAGAATCAAACTACAATACAACATATATATATCGAAACCAAATTCCAATTATATATTATATATATACATATTTATATATATATATAAAATTATATCTATCTATCCATCCCACTACCCTAGGGTGTTATAACCACAATCCCCAAAAAAAAAACTTCTGGTATTGCCTCTTGTTTACTCTTTATCTATTTTATTCTAACAGTTCTAATTGTCTTACCCCATCATCAATTAATCATAACGGCCCAGTTTCTTTTCTAACCTAACTTTGCCAAAACCATCAACTATCTCAAGTCATTACTGTTTTGCTTCAATAAATTAATCTACTACAGGAACCTTTTGAACTATAATCAGCCATAAGTAGCATGTACCTTAACATATAATTTACTAATCCTTATGTACCAAAACATTTATAATAATGATCAAAGTTATTAAATATAATAGTGAATAAAATTATTAAAACCGCCCAATTATTCACCCCACCATAGCATAGCTTAATAGTTCATCACTTCAATAAAAATCTCTACACTCTTAAATGCCTTACACCATGCCCATATCACCATCATCAAAACAGAATCAGACTCCCCTCACCCCCCTCTATTTTCGGCCATAGCTGTCATTTGGGTAAAACTATCTATTCTCATCACTCAAAGTTTAACTCACACCATTTATCATGAAATACATAAATGTCAGCCCTAGCAAACTAAATCAACCCAATTTCAACAATTAAAGTCTAGGTTTCTTAAAAATTCTGAAATTAGGGGCTGCGAAATTTGTTCATAATCTAAAGTTACTATCAAATTTCTAACTCAAAACTCAATCCAAGTCCAATTAGCAAAAATTAAATTAAATTCAAGGAAATCATGTTCATAGTCTACTTTCTTCCTCAGTCTGAGGTTCCATTTTCTTCGAAAGATGTATGTCGTATCGGAAAGGTATTACTGTCTTACAGTTGGTAAAACTGTAAATTTCTAACATTTTATCTATGTATGTGGATTGTGACAACCATTTTAGCTTCCTAACTCTATCCCGGTAGAGCCTTATACCCAGTATATAGGAAACTTCACCCAAATATTTCATAGAGAAATTCTTACAAAGGTAGGTTTTCACATTTTGCATCAATCCTATATCATTCCCAATGATAAGGATATTGTCTACATACAAAACAAGGAATATTATCATGCTCCCACTAACTTTCTCATAAACACACGGTTCTTCCTCATTCTGGATGAATCTAGATAATCTAATTATCTCATCAAAATGATGATTCAAGCTTCAGGATGCATGTTTAAGTCCATAAATAGACTTCTGGAGCTTACAAACTAAGTTTGAAGTCTCATTGGATACGAAACCCTCTACTTATTCCATATAGATATCCTCCTCGAGGAATCCATTTAGGAAAGCAGTTTTCATATTCATCTATCATATCTTATAGTAGTGATATACAACAATGGCTAAGAGAATCATAACGGATTTTAGCATGGCTACTGGTTAAAGAGTTTTCTCATAGTCAATCTCAGGATGTTGAGTGTAACATTTCTCTACCAGTCAGGGCTTAAAAGTTTACACATTTCCATCAGGCCCTCGCTTTCTTTTATAAACCCATTTGCAACTATATATGTTTAACTCCTTCAGGAATTTCAACTAAGTCCTAGACTTGGTTGTCATGCATAAAATCCATTTAAGATTTCATGGCTTCCTACCATTTTCCCGAATCGATATCCAATGTCGCATGTTTATACGTAGTCAGATCTATTTCCTCTAAGAGGAGAACATCAAGGCTCACATCAGATGTTAAAAAAAATCTCTCAGTAGGCCTTGATATTCTATTCGGCTTACATAGAACCTGTGTTGTAGATCCTTCACCTAGTTGGATCTTTGGTTCCATCTCAGGTTCCTTACTGTTGGGATCAAACTCATCGAGTTCAGTCTTTCTATAATTCCCACTTTCTCTTAAAAATTCCTTTTCAAGAAAAGTGGCAAAATGAACAACAAAAATATTTCGTTGCTCAGAATCGTTGAATTGATATCCCAAAGAATTTTCAGGATATCCAACAAACATATATTTATACCCCATGAGTGCTAGTTTATCCCGCTGCATAAATCTAACACATGCAGGACAACCCCAAATCTTTAAATATCTAGGACTTGGATTTCTACTAACCATATATGATACGTGGTCGTAGAAACAGCTTTCGATGGAACCCTATAAAGTATGTGGACATCAGTAAGTAAAGCATAACCCCAAGGTAATACGGAAGATCTGTATCGTTCATCATGAAACGTACCATATCCAATAAAGTATAATTTCTCCGCTCAGACACACCATTGTGTTGAGATGTTTATGGGTGGACTATATTGGGCGAGAATTCCATTCCCCCTTAAATAACTTCGGAATTCGTCATTCATCTCCGCCTCGATCTGATCGAAGGCACTTGATGAATTTACCGGTTAGTTTTTCTACTTCGTTTCAGAATATTTTGAACTTGTCAAATTTTCTGATTTATGTCTCATCAAATAGACATATTCATATCTTAACTTAGAAATTTATTTCCCCCCTCCCCTGACAATCCCCATCCTCTTGTCCCCTTGCAAAATGACATTGTTATCCCTCCTTCTTTAATTAAATTACTTTTTGATTTAATTATTTTATTTCCTTATTTTACTTTATAATTTATAATTTTATAATTTTATTTTACTCTTCCTTTAATTCTTTTATTTTTTTTTTGTCCCATTTTTTTTCCTTTATATTTATATTTTTCTCTCTCTTTTACTTATTTAATAAATCCTATATATTATTTTTTATTTATTGTCTTTCTTTATTTTATTTTTTTGATTCTTTATTAATTTATTTACCCTACTTATGTATAATAGAAAATATTTTCTTTTATGGTAGTAATAAATTTTCATTTGTGACTAAAACGATATATGTATGTATAACTTGTAAAAAATATTTTTTAAAATGAAAAGTATCTTACACTAATTTTATTTTATTCATGTTCATAGAAAAATACATATAATAATACGAAAAATACACGAAAAATATATATAAAAAAAAATTAATTTATGTTGCCTCTAAAGCCTCATCATAGCACTTTGTGATATATTCATTACTTGGTATTATAATATGATAAATAAAGTAGGAAAAATATAAATATAATGAATAAAACATATAAACAATATTAAATAAATTAGAAAGTTAACAGAAATAAAAAAAATAAAATAAAAATATTTAATTAATAAAATGAAATAAATATGTAATAATTTGTAATTTTATATATATATATATATATATATATATATTTGAGGTAAGGGGTATTTATTTTTATAAAGGTTGGATTTTTTTGTAATTTTGGGAGAGGGACAGTGGGAGGGGGAGGGGGGAGAAGTAGTGCCCCTTAATTTATCATCCGTGAAAGTCACGAAGTATGTTGTGTAAGGGTTTTTAGGTGGTATTACCGGATAACTCAACGGAACGCGAAAAATCAAATTTTCCGATTTCAATAATTTTTCTGGGTAATTAAAATAAAATAATTTATTCTAATTACTCAATATTCAAAAATTCAATTTTTACTCAAAATCCAGAATTTTTCCTTTATTACCGTGAGACCCACAAAGGTTTGCATTTTGATCATTTTAGTCCTAATTTGTCAAATACAAATTTCGGTGATTTTCAATCACTACCAAAATGATTTATACATGTCATATATATCAAAATACAACTCACAATAAAATTCTCCAATTTCCTCTAAATTACCGAGAGCCCCCAACTTTTTCAACTTTGTTCATTTTGGTCCAAATTTGTTAAAACAAGCTTAGATGATTTCCAATCAACACCAAAATGATTTTTATATCTTATAAACATCAAAACACAACACATATATGAAAAACCCCAAATTTGGTTTAGGTTAAAACCATAATTTTTCAATTAATCAAATTAACCAAAATTAACACAATCCAACTCTTTAATCTAATCTCGACAACACCAAACAAGTCTCACCACTTTGAAACAACTCAAGAACAATTGTAGGTCATCATCGAGTGGCCTAACAACTCTAGAATGGCAAAAAGATCATCTAATGACCAAAAGTGGCATACTTTGTTAACATACATGCTTACATCTTTCATTCAAGTTTCCAAACATCTAGTTTTATCATCTAGTTTATTTCTTCAAACTCTGATGATTCCATAACAGCTATAGTAAATTTCGGGAAATTACTAGAAATGGGACATGTGGCAAAATTTCAACCACACTAATCCATCACAAAAATCAGCCATTTCCTCTATAAATAAGACATTATTCCCTCATTCCAAAAGTGGAAAATTGGGTAGAGAAACAAAAGGAAAAAAACGTGAGAGAAGAGAGGGAAGAAGAGAAGAAAAAAAAGGAAGAAAAGAAAGAAAAGAGAGAATAAAGGAGAAGGAGAAGCAAGAAGAAGAAGATTAGCATCAATTGGGGGCTTAGAGCATGAAGAAAGTCAAGAAGAAGAAGGTAAGAAAACTTGAGCTAAATTTTGGTTGTTCAATTTTGAAAATATGATGATTGAATAGAGATGTTGGTATGATAAGGATTGTATATTGGTGATTGTTAAGTAAGGAAAATGATTAATGAGTTAAATACCCAAATTTGGAAAATTTTAAAGGTTGAGTTAAAAATAAGAAGTTTGAGATTAAGGAATTATTTGAAAATGATAATTTGATATAGAATTGGTGAATTTGAAGTTCGATAAGTTAGTTTGTACAATGATTTTGTTATGGAAGTGCTTGTGGTAATTTTGGGTAAGGATGAACATGAAGAAACAAACACATAATTCTGGAAAACGGCCCCGCGTCGCGACGCCCAAAGTGTTCGCGTCACGACGCGAGTTGAAGAGTTTTGACTACGTTTCTGGATTAGGGCGCGTCGCGACGTACAAGGTTAGGCGTCGCGACGCAAAGACCAGAATTTTTCTAAAATAATTTTAAGCCATCTCAGCTCCACCCTAGCGTATTAGAGACCACCATTAGGGTCTCGTATTAGTTCGCATACATACATCACGTACTTGAATTAAGAAGTTTAGCCTAATTTCGAACTTGCCCCATGGTTTATAATCTAACCAAGTTACCGCTTATAGACCATTACAAGATTTGTAATTTCCTTCGACAAGGAATCCAGTGCCAGTCAGATTCCAAAACAGTGAGTGGACCTCTTTTTTAAACTAGTTTTATTTATTAAGTTTTTATATCAAATTTAATTTCCCGCTTTAGGGCGTTAGAATGCTTTATTATTATAGTTATTTCATAAATAGTTATGATTTGAGTTTTAATTAAGAAAGAAATATTTTCAGAAAATATTTAATACAATTTTGAGATTTAAAGAATGGGTTTTATGTTTTTCGGTGCATGGGGGAAAAACCCACCCTAGTATGTAACTTATACATAGATTGAATTGACGGACAGAGACATGTACACATGTAGAGGACAGAGGGGACGGCGATACATAACGCCCTCAGATCCTAGAGCAGGGCTAGGGGACGGTGATACGTAATGCCCCTAGACCCTAGTTTCAGAGCTTGGGTGGTAGCATAGATCCGCACCCCCAGTTCTAGTTTTGTGGCTTGGGGACGGCAATACGTAACGCCACAAGACCACCAGTTTCAGAGACAGTAGTGGCATTCTTTGGGGGACGGCGATACGTAATGCCCCAAAGTCATGATTTGCACTGCTGGCTACAGTTAGGCGTATGAGGGGACGGCGATACGTAACGCCCTCATACGTCAAGGTTTTCAGATACAGAGCAGTTCACAGTGATCGGATTTTCAAACAGTTTTTCAGAAAAATCAGATTTTCAGAAACATATTCAAACCAGATTTCCAAAAGCAAGTTTTAGAAAGAAAAGTTTTACTAAAGATGTTTCAAGCAAAGTTTTCAGAAAGAAAAGTTTTCCTATAAGTATATCTTGAAAAATCGGGTTTTAAAACCAAATATTTTTTAATAGCATTTCAGTTTTTAGTCCACTCACTTAGATCGTACAGTGATCTACCCCCCACTCCCAGTGTTTGTTTTGCAGGTATTCAAGGAGGACGAGCTTGAGAGGACGGATACTGATGGCAGTCACTAGTGGGTCTAAGTCCACCAGTCAGAGTATAAGTTCAGTCAAGTCAAGCAAAGTTTAGTTTCAGAAAATTGTATAAGTAAAGTTGTGTTTCAGTACTAAGTGTTGAGTCGAAATGTATGTAACGTTAAGTTTATGTGAGTTTGTATTTTATGTTAATAAATTTGGGCAGTGGTCCCATGTTCAGGTTATAGTTTAGATAAGACAGTAGCAAATTATACAGTTAGTATGTCAGAGGCTCAGGGGAATAGTACGGCCTATTCCCCGTCGGTAACATCTCCGAATCGGGGATGTTACAAAGATGGTATCATAGCATGGTTGTAGGAGCGAAGTGGGGTTTGCCGCTATACCTATGTTGCTCGACGACCATGACACTGTTGGGCTCGCAACCCGTAGAGAGTACGGAGTAGCTCGCGGGGGACTAAACCGGAGAATAAAGGAGTCGCCACCCAGAGTGAACTGGGAAAAGATTTAAGGCCGCACTCACCCCTCGCAATGGAAGACCTCAAACCGTTGTGTTCGTAATGGTCCATTACTTATGCCAGTATAATGGACGGGTTCACACAATGGTATAGCCAAGTCTTATGCAGTTCATGCAAGATAAAATAAACACACATTTGCACACCATAAATATTAATAGAAATAATAAAGGCATATAAATGAAGAAGTATGAAATGCGATAACATAAATTATAATAAACAATAAAAAAAGCGGGAAAAGCGACAATAAATAAATAGTAAACAAAAGAGGGGGTTAATTATGCTAAAATGAGTATTTCCCGAGTGGTACGTGGAGTTGTATCCCAAGTATAAACTGCACTACCGTCCATTCGGATTCGGCTATGGAATTTACGTTTGGGTTTTCATCCGATATATCGCAAGGGATAATACCATATGTAAATCATTAATGCAATGTAAATAAAAATAGACATGCAATAATATGATAACTGATAAATAAAATAAAGGCGAAATAATAAAAATAAATAAATATGCAAAAAGATAAATAACAACTAAATGTGAAATAATAAAATGACGGTGAATAAATAAATAAAAAAGATAAATAACGGAATGCCAAAAAGATAATGTGACCAGAAACTTGGCCGTCTTTAATTTAGGACTTCGCTTACCCGGATGGACGTATTTCACGTCCAGCCAGTCATGCCGTGTCCGGAACTATGAAAATAAATGTGGTAAGGGTGCCCTCAGGTCTTACCTTTTAAGTTGCTTCTCGGAAGTGCGTTAGGCAGTCGCCGGAAGGATCGAAGCTTGGTTCGCTGTTTGCCATTTCAGGTTGCTATTTTATTATTTCTAGTTGTTGTTTCGCTGTTTTCCGGTTGCTATTTTGCTGGTTTGCTGGTTGTGCTGTTTCTGCTCACTGTTTCACTATTTTTGGGCTACTATTTTTTGCTGCTGTTTTTGGTGATTTTGGGCTGCTATTTTGGAGGTGTTTTTTTGTGATTGAGGCTGTTGGTTTAGGGGTGTTTTTCAGTGATTGAGGCTGTTGTTTTGGGATTGATTTTCGATGACAAATGTTGTTGGTTTGGGGGTATTTTTCTTCACTGTTTTTGTGATTTTCTTCACTATTTTTTGGGGCTGTTTTTTCACTATTTTTTACGGTTTTCTTCACTATTTTTTGGGACTGTTTCGGTGATAAGGGCCACTATTTTTTGGGCTTGTCTTCGGTGATTCTTGGTGATGGCTGGTTGAAGGGTTGTTTAGTTTCTTTATTGTTTTGTTTGGTTGGTTGTTTCTTTGTTGTTTTGTTTGGTCGGTTGTTTCTTTGTTGTTTTGTTTGGTGGCTTGGTCGGTTGTTGCTAGTGTTTTGGTTTTTGTTCGGTGATGCTAAGATGTTGTTTATGCCCCATAGAAGAAGATGCAGAGAAGCCTTGGTTTTTTTGTGTGTTTTGCCGTCTCAAGCCCCGCAAGCTCTTAAGAAAGTGTCCTTTTTATAATGATAATGGATCTCCAAATTATGGAAATAAATCATGTTGATTTGGGATCTCCTTAAATTGGAAAGTGTTGATGATTGGATTTGAGCATGTGTTTTGCATGGGATTTTATATCTTGTTAATTTGGAAGGTTATTTATGGGGATTCTAGCATGTGTTTTGCATGGCTTTTTAAATCTTTGTTAAATGGGAAAGTGATTTAAGGGATTTTAGCATGTGTTTTTCATGGGATTTTCTTTTATTTGGGAAGATTTGGGCGTGTGCATGGGCCTTGAAGGGTAATGGGCGTGTATGGCATGGGTTGCAGGGTAATGGGCCGTGTGGATGGGTTGTGTGGGCTTTCATGGGTTGCAGGGGTTTTGGGCCGAGGCTAAGGTTTGAAACAGAAAATTTATGAGCGAATCTGAGGCTGGCTAGTGAGTCTGAATCCAATGAGGTGCTAATTTAGGAGTTTTTCCTTCCAGCATTCATTTCCCGCGACTTCCATAACTTTTCAGGTAGTGCCTCCATACGAGGCTCATCATTGGGCTCATGCAAAAATACAGTGTCTACAGTCGCCCCCACTTTGATGTGGCTTGTGCAGTGTGTGACAGTGACAACCCTATCAAAGTCATGCATGTATTTTTGCTTACCTGGTTCGTCGGGCATTGCCAGACTTACCTGTTGTTTCGCTGCTGGTGTGAGATGCTTCGATCTCTGAGTTGAGTTGGTGGTGAGGTGCTGCGACCCCTGGGATTCATCCATGCGATCTCTAGGATTTATTCTCGAATGGATTTGAGTTGATTACGAGGTGCTTTGACCCCTGGGTTTTGTTCCTGAACCACCGAGTGTGAGATGCTTTGATCTTTGGGATTTGTTCCCGAACTGAGTTGAGTTGATGGTGAGGTGTTTGGACCCTTGGGTTTTGTTCCCGAACCACCGAGTGTGAGATGCTTTGATCTCTGGGATTTGTTCCCGAACTGAGTTGAGTTGATGGCGAGGTGCTTTGACCCCTGGGTTTTGTTCCCGAACCACCGAGTGTGAGATGCTTCAATCTCTAGAATTTTTTCCCGAACTGAGTTGAGTTGATGGCGAGGTGCTTTGACCCCTGGGTTTTATTCCTGAACCACCGAGTGTGAGATGCTTTGATCTCTGGTATTTGTTCCCGAACTGAGTTGAGTTGAGTTGATGGCGAGGTGCTTTGACCCCTGGGTTTTGTTCCCGAACCACCGAGTGTGAGATGCTTCAATCTCTAGAATTTTTTCCCGAACTGAGTTGAGTTGATGGCGAGGTGCTTTGACCCCTGGGTTTTATTCCTGAACCACCGAGTGTGAGATGCTTTGATCTCTGGTATTTGTTCCCGAACTGAGTTGAGTTGAGTTGATGGCGAGGTGCTTTGACCCCTGGGTTTTGTTCCCGAACCACCGAGTGTGAGATGCTTTGATCTCTGGGATCTAGTCCAGAACTGAGTTGAGTTGATGGCGAGGTGCTTGGACCCCTGGGTTTTGTTCCCGAACCACCGAGTGTGAGATGCTTTGATCTTTGGGATTTGTTCCCGAATTAGTTGAGTTGATGGCGAGGTGCTTTGACCTCTGGGTTTTTTTCCCGAACCACCGAGTGTGAGATGATTCTATCTCTGGGATTTTTTCCCAAACTGAGTTGATGGCGAGGTGCTTTGACCCCTGGGTTTTATTCCCGAACCACCGAGTGTGAGATGCTTTGATCTATGGGATTTGTTCCCGAACTGAGTTGAGTTGATGGCGAGGTGTTTTGACCCCTGGGTTTTGTTCCCGAACCACCGAGTGTGAGATGCTTTGATCTCTGGGATTTGTTCCCAAACTGAGTTGAGTTGATGGCGAGGTGCTTTGACCCATGGGTTTCGTTCCCGAACCACCGAGTGTGAGATTCTTCGATCTTTGGGATTTGTTCTCGAACTGAGTTGAGTTGATGGCGAGATGTTTTTACCCCTGGGTTTTGTTCCCGAACCACCGAGTGTGAGATGCTTTGATTAATAAAAGTCCTAATCAAACATTATTCAAGCTTGCTATTTATATCAAAACTTATACAATTTTTAATTAATAAAAGTCCTAATCAAATATTAGGTATGCTTGATCCAATATGTAAAATTAGGTGTGACTAATTATCCTTATCTACCACTTTGATTAATCCAATTAAATCAAGACAAAGATTAGAAAATGGATTACTTAAATGTCTACCACTTTGATTAATCCAATTAAATCAAGACAAATACACCTATTATTATATTTTTATAATTACCAAAATATCCTCCAATGGTAGAGATATTTATGAAATTAAAACAAAGTCCTTGTGTAATTTTGAATTAATCTAATTGGGTCAAAGTAAATAATCAATGTTATCCAATATCACTTCATTATTTTGGTTGATAATTATAATATCGAATATTATTTATTTATCAAAAATTATCGGCTATTAGTCTCTAAGACATGCCACAAGATCTCTAAACATGATTATATGTGTGAATTAATCAAGAAAAGTGTTTGTGTTGTTTAAGCCTTGGGTGAGTTTCCCTAACACCTTAAATGACTCCCCAAGTGCTAGCTTTGAGAAATTTTTGAAGCAAAAATTTCTTCCAAGTGAGAGAGGAATTCGGCAATTTGAGAGGAAGAAGAGAGATGAGTGAATAGTTTTCAAAACTTTGGTTGTCGTGTGTTTAAATGAGTTAATAAATTTTGCCAACTACTTCTATCAAATATTGACATTTGATGTAAGTTAAGTGGTCCCACCACTTTTAAATTCAAAATTTAAGTTGGCTTCTCCAACACACAACTAAACTTGGGCTCGGGTTCGTTAATCTGATTAAACGAATTTGTCATCACGACATAATTAAATTCAATTTAATTAAATAATTACGCCTCGTAAAATTATTACGCTAATCGCTTTCGAATTAATTCTAAATTAATTTGTTCGCCCGAATTAAAATCCAATTTTGATTTCGTATTGAAATCCGATTTCAATTAATATATCTGATTTATTATTTTTGCCCCAAATAAAAAAATTAAATAGAAAAATCCAATTTAACTATTAAATTTATTTTATCGATTAATTCTAAATTAATCGCGTTCTCTTTTCTATACGAATTTAATCCCAAATTAATTCTTGCCGCAATTAATCCCAGATTAATTTTCTCTCTCAAAATTAATCTCAGATTAATTCTATTCGAGTCAAATGTCATTGGTGAATCTTTGGGAAGCGACCCAATAGATTGCTGGATATGTTGGCAGTAAATATGGTTGTCGGACTATCCGAACATTTGCGTACCCCGTACCACGTTCTCACCGATTTACAAGACATGGTTGGCTTCTAGAAAAGCACCGTGCCTACCCAATTCTCCAGAAATATTCGCCGAAGAATATAATTTCTATCAGGCGTAGTAATATTAAGTAATGTGTAATACGATCCAGTATCGGATGTCACATGCTAGGCCTAGGGTTGGCACTGTGTCTGCCCCGTACGAAGCATATATTGGATCCTGAGTAACTAATCTCTGTAATCAGGAAGTCATGACCTAGTCATATTATCCCGATAGCTGCAACTTTTAAGAGTACTAGTTTCATATCATGTGTGACCATCATCTTCATATGACTGAAGTGATACTTTCATTTTGACATCACATCCAATACACTACGATTCTCAGTAAACTCAATACAGACGTACACATAACCTGTTAAAGCTCCAGACGATCAATACCAAAGTAAACTGATTGTCGCAAGTAATAGCGACGTAAGTCTCAGGTTAAAGATCACATACACCTACCCTGATTCGGATTCCCATAGACACATAGTCATACTACCAATAAGATTCCGAGTGGGTCTATCCAGAACGAACTGTTCCCGGTCCAACGGCTAACAAAACCTCTTATTACACTTGCATAAGTATCCAATACCTAAATATATGAGAACTATGTCGTTAAGCTTCCATAAGCGCACAAGTGTAATACTAGTCTATTACGCATTATCAATGTCCAGTCTCGATAATACTTCGACTAGGGATATTTAATGATTAAACCGTTCATGGATTAATATTGTCTCGTATCTTATTAATCCGATTTAACCATATAGACTTTTATCATTAATATATCCAAGTAATCTAATTACAATAATGATAAAATATCAATTTCCTTTTGTCACAAAGTTTATTTGTACACAAACACAACGTCTTTTACAAATAGTGATGTTATGGGTCATAATTGTCCAACACCGGCTACCCAAGTGCTCAATGAGTACACTTCATATTGTGGGACTCTCTAAGTTCAGACACGTTTGTCATATAAGCCTAGCATACATGTACGCAATTCGGCCACCTCGGAATTCATGAAGAACACGAGCGCCCTTTCTGAACTATACAAGTCGAGGTCATCACATATATTTATCAATCTCTCCATCGTAGGCTATCCGAGTTGTGCTTAGAAAACATAGAATACACTGTTAAGTTTCCAAGGCGCACATCTCATGTCGACATGTCCATAATTCTTTATAACTAATCAGAAACCATTTTTGATACATGTGATCCACCCTAGGTGATCGAATTTGGCGAAAGTTTTAAGAATCGTGACTTACTTACATGGATACTTAAACCTCTTATGGTACACATATAGGCCGACGGATCCTATCTTGATATACACTTGATTAACGAGAGCATCAGTCAACACCCAACGAACATCTAGAGGTCAGACCATGAAAGATTTCTGATATACTTGGCATCTAAGTGTGGAGGATTTCACACAAAATCAATGTTATTCTATAGTCAAATGATCATATATATTACTCGACTCGAGGAGATTTCTATTGAAGGTGGTGGGTACTTCCAACTATTCTGAATCACATATGAGTCATTCAGTATTCGCTTCAACGAATACCCACTTGTCTTCCAAAGCTCATGGTACATCGGGTTAAACCATTGGAACTCCAATTTCAATATACGACATGTGCTAGTCTTCTAAGTTATAGGAATTCGACCATATTCCAAAATCAACGATTATGAATATTTACTTTAAGAATAGTTTATAATAGTAATACTATCTCAATTTTGGACCACCTAATGTCCAGTATTACTACATGACTATTCTAAGGTAAATGTCATTCTTAGCATATTTATATATCAATCCAATATGCATAATAACATTACCATTAATAAGGTTTGAAATGAAAATTTAGTTATTTTATTAATAAATAATAAAATATAATGTACAATATATTTATTCGAATTGGCGCTCCAAGCACCAACTCTAACAAAAGTAAGGTTATATTCATGTATTGTGTGGGATAAAATGGGTTGAAATCTAGGGTTGTGTTGAGGGAAAATCATAAGGAACCCAAGCATGATCCATGGTTATTATGCATAGTGGTGATGATGATTTGAGAATTAGGTTTAGCAAATGGAGATGAATATCATAATTATGTTTATAAACATGCTAGATTAAGGATTATAGGATGAACTTTGTTTATAATAGTTGAGTTATGACTATAAATTGGTAATAAATTTACTATGAACTTGTTTTGGACATAATGAGAGGTATTTGGGCATGATGAGTTATAGTGTTATGGGTTGGAAGTGACAATGTGCGTAATAAGGATCTACCATGGGTAAGAGCAATTGATGAATTTGACGGTGAGGTCGTATGATGGTGAAGGGGAGTTTAGACCCTGAGATTTGGATGTAGGATGTGGTGTTGTCATTGGTCAATAAAATGTGATTTTTTTTCATCTGTTGTATGAAATGTTATGATGTATAGTTGAATCTATAGTAACGTAATTCATGATGTGATGTCAATTCAGTTTACAACTGGCAGGGTTACAAAGATTTTACACTTCACTCAGTCAAATCCAATAATAGCATGTAATGGGTTAACTGGAGAGGTTGCAATGTAATCATTCAAGCATATGTTTCTATAAACTCTGCCAGATTTATATAGATCACTTCCAGGTAGTGATAATCGATGTAATACGAAATAAATACACCAGATCGGCTTAGTATAGCCTTTTCGTCCTCAGATTAAGAAAAAAAATCATTCAAATCTTGAAAGTCATGCTTAGGGTCGGTGCCATGATGGCAAGAATAATTGAAGTCAGTTCAAGGTAAATAAGTCAAGACCCAGGATGAGTCATGAGCTCAATTGACAAGTCAAGTTGGCTCAAGATGGGATACGAACAGTATAGATACCGTAAATGTCATGTCATCAAACCCATCTCACATTTATATATTCAAAAATGATATTCTTACAAACAATCTCACAAACACTTTTACTAACCCCTCACTGTAGCTACAGTGATCTACAGTGATCTACTGTAGCTACAGTGAGGGGGTTAGTAAAAGTGTTTGTGAGATTGTTTGTGAGAGTAATTATGTCATGATCCATCCATGTTTACGTGTTAGTTCACGGTTTGGCTCTTATTACACTATGCAGTTGCTAGTACAGAGGTTTAGAAGAAGTTTTCAAATTACAGATATATATAGTCGCGTTCTTAATTTAGTTCACAATCTTCGGTCATGATAGACCTGTCGCATTATAAGAATCAAGAATGTTTATCAGTATAAGTCAATCGGTGGCATCACAGAAATCAAAGAACTACATGGAAACCTAGGAATATGTCAAAACAGTTGGATTTGATATGCTTCCGGAACTAGACAGACTCGGGAGTTTGACCTAAAATAGGATTCGGGACGAATCTTATTTAAGGGGGAGAATGTAACACCACGAATTTTCATGACATGCTGATCTCGGTAGGTTTTGGGTTCGTATGTTAACCAGGTTCAATAAGCTGTGATGAGCAATGTAAATTGACAGATTTGTGTTTGTGGTGCGTTCATTGTACGTTCGAACGGAGACTGGTTCATGTTCGTGTAACCCTCGAAACTGAGTTCGGATGAAATCTTCCAGAGAGCTCGTGTGCGTGTGGCGTGTGTCTAGCGTTTGAACGCGCTCAGGCAGAATGTGTGTATCCCTTGCGAGTCCCATTCGAACGGCCATGCGATTTTTACCCATGAAATATCAAGAAATCTCTAGAAACTCAGTGCCTCTATAAATAGAACTCATACCCCTTTTCACCCCCTTCAAGATCACGACCAAGCCCTTATTCTCCACCATTTTTGCTCCATTTTACTGAGCTCAAAAGTGCTTCTTCTCCATCTGCAAGGCCCATGAACTAGGTAAGCATCTCTTTCTCTACCATAGCTTTCACTTTGTATTTTATATATTCAAGCCCAAATATTAAACCCTAAAGTGACCCACGAAAATCACTCATTATATAGTCAAATTTAGAGTTAATCATTGATATAAGTAAGGTTATAATCATGTATTGTGTGGGATAAGATGGGTTGAAACCTAAAGTTGTGTTGAAGGAAAAACATATGGAACCCAAGCATGATCCATGGTTATTATGTATAGTGGTGATGATGATTTGAGAATTGGGTTTAGCAAAAGTGGGGATGAATGTCATAATTATGTTCATATAAGCATGTTAGATCAGGGATTATGGCATGAACTTTGTTTGCAATAGTAGAGTTATGATTATAAATTGGTAATAAATTTGCCATGAACCTCTTTTGGAAATAATGAGAGGTATTTAGGCGTGATGAGTTATAGTGTTATGGGTTGGAAGTGACAATGTGCGGTAATAAGGATTTATCATGGGTAAGAGTAATTGATTATTTTGATGGTGATGTCGTATGATGGTGAAAGAGAGTTTAGATCCCGGGATTTGGATGTGGGATGTGTTGCTGTCATTGGTCAAGGAAATATGATTTCTTTCATCGGTTGTAGGAAATGTCATGACCTATAGTTGAATCTATAGTAACGTAATCCATGATATGGTTTAGGATATTAGAAAAGTCTTAAATCGAATAGACATATGTGTGATTCATTCGTATATTCAAAGTCACATGTACCCAAGCATATTAACCATGAACCTATTAAAAGTATATAGATTCTACATAGTAAGTTTCCGCAAGATTCTCATATCTGCACGAGCGACAGGAGTCGGCGTCATGCTCCGTGAGTGGATACTTATGCTTTCCGATTTTATGATACTTTTGATTTATGTTTTTGATTATTTTTATTTTATAATTTTTCTGAATGTTTTTAGAAAAGGATTTGGATAACTTATTTTTGACTATATATGATAATGATATGTTTCCGTCTCGGCGCTTGATTCCTATTTTTGAGTTTTATAATCATTCATTATGTTTCCGCCGAGACGTTTAAGGATATGTTTCCGTCATGGAGCCTAATGACATTTTTAGTTTTAAAACCACTCTGGCGATTGTTATAGGGTCCTGACTAATCGAAAATTATTGGCCCACTATCCTTTGTCGACATGGTCATGTTCGGACATTGCCCGATCTTTGCGCACGACTCAGGAAATTGACGCTTGTTGGTTTTGATAGATGCATTTTTAAATAAAAATTATATATAAATAAACTGTCATTGACAACATGTGTGAATTCCCATACAACTTTATGACAAAAATATTACTCTCTTTTTAACAAGACCTGTGAATATTGTAGACACAATGAATTGATTGGTACTTTATCTTATGTGTATGAAAAATGATAAAAAGTACATGAGAATTTTTTTATTTTATAATTTAAAATGAAATAAAACAATTACTAACTTGAATAAGAATTTGTCTTTTTAGTTTTCGCTTAAATTACTAGGGACTAGTGATAAGCTGGTTGGGAGATGTGATGAACACTAAAAAGTGTATATTTATTAAAAGGAAAATTAATCATTTTACACTTGTAGTGTCATTAATCCTCTTAATTTAGCACATTTGTGAAATAATAATTAAATTTATGTTTTATATATTTTTTTGTGATTTTTATTTTTTTATGTAGGTGAAATAATACTTTGGATGCATAACTAGAAAAATGGACGTGACATTTAGATTTTGGAGGCAAGAAACTAAAAATGGCGTTCTAACAGCGTACAATTTCGAAAATTCTAACTTTGCGCAATTTTCATATTTTGGCAATAAATTTTACTCCGATATCGGATTGAGGCGATTCTAATTCCAGATAAAAGAATACTCAATATCTACAACTTTACTCTTTACAAGATTTTCTAGGTCTGAGGTTTCAATGTCGAAATTGGTGAAGAAACCAATGTGTGTTCCGTGTAATTTTAATTATTAGAAAACAAAATAAAATAAATAAAAATAAAATAAATAAAAATAAAAATTGTAATGTCACAATCCACCTTTAGGTGGAATGGGACAAATGTTTACAAAATGATCAACAAAAATAAAAAGAAAAAAAAAATTAGTAACTTTATGGTTTGTATTTACACTACAAGAATTATGGCTTTTAGCGTCCAAATATTTAGCGTCGAAACATTATGCGACGCTAAATTTTATTTTTAGCGTCGAATATCAGTTTCGACGCTATATGTCATATTTTAGCGACAGAATAAAAATTCGACGCAGAATATTAATGTTTTAGCGTCGGAACTATATTTCGACGCTAAAGTTCTGTTTTTAGCGTCGAAAAATATTCGACGCTGAATAATTATATTATTGCAATAATTTTTGGTGCCAAATATTACACTTTTAGCGTCGAAACACGTAGTCGACGCCAAAAATATAATTATAGCGTCGAACATATATCGTCGTTAAAGGTGTATGAAGTTTCCACCGGCAAATCCTTGACTCTTTCGCGTCTAAATTAAATTCGACGCTAAAAACGGCAACAATTAGAGTCGAATTTGAATATTCGACGCCAAAAATAATACTTTTAGCGTCGAAAAATTTTCGACGCTAAAGAGTTATGAAGATTCCACCGACAGGTCCTTGATTCTTTCGCGTCTAAATTTAATTCGACGCTATCTTTTTGATATTTAGCGTCGACAAAACGGTTTCGACGCTAAAACCGGAAAAAATTAGCGTCGAATTTGATATTCGACGCCAAAAATACTACTTTTCGCGTCGAAAAATTGTTCGACGCTAAAGAGTTATGAAGCTTCCACCGACAGATCCTTGATTCTTTCGCGTCTAAATTAAATCCGACGCTAATTTTTTATATATAGCGTCGAAAAAACGTTTTCGACGCTAAAAACGGCAACATTTAGCGTCGAAAAAACGTGGTCGACGCTAAAAAGGAAACAATTAGCGTCGAATACTCAATTCGACGCTAAAGATTGATTAAAATACAGAAGGTCACCACCCCTTCTCCCCCTCTGTTTTTTCTCTCATTCTCTTCATAAAAATCCTCTGAAATCTGAGAATTTCTCCTCTACAGCCTCACATCTCTCCTAAAAATTTTCAATAAAATTGTAATCAATTTCCGAAAAGGTAAATCTTCTTTCATATTTCTTTATTATTTTCAATTTTTATGATTATATATGTTGTTTATATGCTGTTTATATGCTGTTTGTTAGTGATTTATGATTCATATATGTAGAGTAAGTATATTAATTAACAAAATAGAATTTTTCTGTAAACTATTTAATTAATTTATCAACCAAATATTATATATATATAATATATATATATATATAATTAACTGTAAGCTTACATATAATACTTTTTTAATATACTTTAGTATCGACACCTTTCGACGCTAAAAGTTTGAATTTTTGCGTCGATATATTTCGTCGCCAAATATACAATATAGCGTCGAACAGTTTACTTTAGCGTCGAAATAAATTGGACGCAGAATATTGTTTTTTAGCGTCGCAGTTAATTATTTCGACGCTAAAAGTGGTTTTCGTCGACATTTTATCGTCCATTTTTTGCGTCTAATTTTTTTCGACGCTAAATATAATTTGCGTCGAAATCGTCATCGTCATTATGGCGTCGAAACAATTCGACGCTAAATGGTCTAATTCTTTAGTGTTAATTTGGAAAATGTAATTAATAATTGAGAGATGAGCACTTCTATTATATATAAATGTACATTTCTTTTTTCTTCACCTTCATTTTCTTCATGTTCTTTCATTTTCTCTCTTGAAGAACTTGGAAGAAGTGTCTTGTGTGTGTTATTTTTCAAGCTTTTGTTGTAATTTCTTTTTCTTTCAGTAATAAAATTTGTGTTTTTATTCAAAGTATGAGTAGTTAATATTCAAAGTTTGTCAATAAAATTTGTGTTTTTATTCAAAGTATGAGTAGTTAATTACTAACTTATATATAATATATAAATTGAAATCTAAAGATTAATATTTAATTTAAATCTGGACTAATTATTGACAAACTTTGTTACCGTCTATATGGATGATTTTATATATTTGGCATAATTGAGTACCTAACCAGACTTGTTATAAACATATGTTAGCACCGCTTTTATGGCTGGTTTTATATGTTTTGACATAATTAATTCTTGAAGTAAATTAACTGAGTAATAATGATAATTTATATATTATAAAAAGTAAGAGTTCTCTAAATTTGAAATATTAAGAGTGGATCTCTTAGCCCCATTATTTAATTTTTATTATTGCAATTCAATTTAAAATTGTCCATCACTTCAAACAATTCAACCTTGTTATTTTTTTGTTACTTGAATTATTATTTTATTTTACTAAATCTATTCCATGTGGATTAACCCCGGACTTACCGGGTTATTTTATTACTTCGACACTCTTATACTTGGGAGTCAAGAACCATTTTTTGAGTGTGTCAGATATCATGAGAGTTGTCATTCGTTTTGCTCCATATCTCATATATGCAACTAAAAATCTCTCCAATGTTACATTATATTGAACACTAACATCTCATACCTCAAGCTTTACTGATTCCCAAATATCAGTAATAGGCTTATGCCACATTCCTGTGAGAGTATTACGTAATAGTTTAACTCTGTTCTTTTGTCTTGTTCATTTACCTTGCCAAATTAAATTTTGTATCATTTCATTTACTTTTATGTTGTGTGAGATCATGTCATTATTTTCATGCATCTTATATTCTTCTGAGTTTCGAAGCAATTTGGCAACCCCTAATCTTTCATCGGTTGTTATTATTACACGAGGAGTTCTTCTTATTATTGTCATATTTTCCTATAACAAATACAAGAAAAGATTATCAATACGAACACAAAATTCTACTGACAATATATTAATATCACAAAGATGATAGGCAATTCATAAACACAAAGTTTGCATGATAAAATAAATTTATTATTATGGACTCCTTTTATAACAAGAATGAGCTTTAAATCAAGGTAAAATACATCGAAATCACTAATTAACAATGTCAACACAAGCCCACATGCACTGAGACGTATCAACAAGAGTAACCACGTATCACATGTGCCTCCACATGCCAAGCACGCGCTCCCACATGCTCTCACTTCCATAAAAATGCAGGCCACGTGCGCTTACGAACTGTCTTATGTCGGCCACATGCTGGCAAGTCACACACGCAGACGATATGTCCTCTATTAGTTTCGTGACAGTATGACTTGTTGGTTGTGCAATTTGAAGGGAACCGACATGTCGATTTCTAACTTTCAATTGACATATCGTTCGTGTCTTGGCTTCTTACACAACGCGTCGTAGGTCATTTCTAGACGACATGTCGTTTGTTTCTTTAAGATGTGGATGACATGTCGTCTGCTTCTTTAAGATGCGGATGACATGTCGTTTATTAATTTGGAAGTGTTTTCTAGGTAAAAATAGGTTCGACTAGCCAACTTCTATGGTCCATATCTTTCTCAATTCTAAATTCAAATTAAGCAAATGATATATCAAATTAAATGTCACATATCCTAGTTTTCAAAACATCTTAGAACATGTCATTATCAATTTTGTACAATAAGATATTAAGGCCCAAAGTTGAAAAAAAAACATTTTTGTAAAATTAAAAACAGAATGTGTTTTCTTCACTTTTCATGCATGATCATGTCTTTTGTGTACAATCAAAGTAGAATACATGTATTAAGCTCTGATACCAATGTTAGGAAATATCATCCCTAATATTTTCATGGAACAAATTCATAATTGTCCACTTATGATCTAACCATACATATATTACTAATCCTAGATTCATTCACAAACGTATTGAAATAAATCTAAGTATTTCACAAAAAAATTGCATACATTACTTCTTGTAGAGATGCCCTTAATCAAATTTAATTGATTGTTTATCTCAATGAGCAAATGCTAATATTCATATGAAGGGAAATCAAGTTATTATATCATCACATACATGACTTCTTATTCACTCGCATGCACTTAGAAGCAATCGTTGATTACTATGTAATCACATGTATTTTGATTACTATTTAATCACATATATTTGGTAGCTTAATGACTTCCTCAAAATCCTCCAAAAATACTATCATCATAAGTATACCACATGTTCCTCATTAACTTTTTCTAGGTTAACATTTTCTAATGATATTGATTTTGACATTGCAAAAAGTTAAAGACTCACCTTACCAAAAAATGCAAAGTTTCGATATCTAAGGCACAATTGGTGTTGGAAATTCTTCTAATATTCATTCAAGAATGTATATGTCTTTTGGATGCAATGGGTGCATGAGAGGGGTACAACCCTTTGGAGGGTTGCACCCCACCCCAATGAGTGCCCTATTGGCACCCTTCCATGCCTTATAAAAGATGCACCATGTCCAATTTCAATAGGGGACAACAACATCCGAATTTTAGAAGTAATATTCCTTTTATTTTAGAGAGAGTTCCACCAATTTCCAAGTTCAAATACTTGTTAATGAGTGCTTCTTGAACAAGAAGCAACCAAGTTATCCTGAGAGCACATTGGCCAATTCGAATCCGTGAAGCACCAGAGACGGAGGCTAATAAGTTCTTAAGGACAGAGAATCATCTCGACTTGGACATTATTTATCAGGTTTTTCTGGTTCTCAAGGTTTTAGGGTTTTGCATGTAATGTAGATCTAGTTTTCTGGTTTTGTCATTTGATTTGTTGGAAGCATGTTGATTTGTTGTTTAATGACACTAATTTGAACCATAATCTTAAGAACTTATTACAGTGTTGTTAGATAGTAAATCGCATGCGTAGTTAAGAAAATTTCTGGAAAAAATACATTATGTGCATGAAAAACCCGTAGGGCGTTCGAACCCCCGACGAACGCAAATGCTTAAATCTGAAATTTTGTAAGAATGTTCGAACGCGTCTTCAAACGCAACTCGAACGCAAGCCTTCTGCCTAAGAATGTTCGAACGCATCTTCAAGCGCAACTCGAACGTAGACCTTCTGACTTAGTTCGTTCAAACGCGTCCTAAACGCAACTCGAACGTAAACTCTCTGGAATCATTCCGTTCAAACACGTTCTCAAACGCTATATGAACGTGAACTCTCTGGAAATATTCCGTTCGAAGGTGTTATCAAACGCTACACAAATATGAACTCTCTGGAACACTTCGTTCGAACACGTTATCAAACGCAATACGAATGTACACACACTGGACAGTCTCGTTCGAACGTAGATACGAACGCGACACTAACGAAATAGTCTCGGAATGTTATAAACTGCAAAGACTTATATTAATATTAACTTAGTAAATCATATACTGAAACACATTAATCTTGGTAGTATAGATTTAAGTTATTATTAAGTTGTTCAATTATCACAAGCATGCATATAGTGATAAAGTTGAAAATTGATTGTGTGTGCATACTTGGGTGAGAATTTAAAGTGTAATCATACACAAGTAATTCCATCCAATCTTGATTGACACTTACACATATATGTACACATATCGTATATTGTTTGTGCTATTGAATAAGTGTAATTCTGGGTTTGAATTGCTAAGAGATCCTATTGAAAAAGTGTTTAAAGAATATTATGTCAAAAAAGCGATAAGAGCCTAAGTAGTCAGTGATTTAAGGGGTTACTCCGGACCCCCCTCGTCCTCTGGGAATATTCATTATCATTTTTCTAAAGAATCTTTAGTTGAAATTCAAGGACTTGTGTTTATTGGAACCACCGTCCAATAGAACAATAAGTGGTTACCTAGTATATCACTTTGAACAAGATCATTTGTTGATCGTTGTGCATTCATCTTTTATAGACTAATTGACCCATGTTGGTTTTTCCAGTTACAAATGGCTAGCGGAAAAATCACAGTACCGGTCTCTCATGGAGAAAAGCGGAGAAGTTTGGTGGGGCAAATTTCAAACAGTGGCAGAGCAAAATGCTATTCTACCTGAAAACTCTCCAGTTGGCTAAATTTCTCAAAGATCCTCCGGGTCCTGTGGAGGGTGAATCAGAAATAACCAAGGAAAGGAGAGAACGAGAACAGACATGGATTTCTGGAGACTTCCGATGCAAGAACTACATTTTGGTTGGTCTTGACAATACCATGTACAATGTGTACCAAGGCATGACTTCTGCGAAGATTCTTTGGGAATCTCTCGAGAAGAAATACAAAATCGAGGATGCCGGACAAAAAATATTTATCGTGGGTAGGTTCCTGGACTACAAGATGATAGATTCAAGGACGGTGATGTCTCAGTTGGGTGAACTGCAGTTGATCATTCATGAAATACTGGATGAGGGTATGAAACTCTGTGAGACGTTTCAAGTTGCCACCGTAATTGAAAAATTACCTCCATCATGAAAGGACTTTAGGAGCTATCTGAAACACAAAAAGAAGTAGATAAGCCTTGAAGACCTTAGTGTTCGATTGAGAATCGAGGAGGACAACAGGATGTCCGAAAAGGTCAGCTATAAGACTATGAAGTCTAAGGCCAACATCGTTGAGGGTGTAAAGGGTAGCAAGAAGAGAAAGAACGGTGGAGATGATTCTTCCCAAGCGAACAAGAAGTTCAATGGGAAATGCTACAACTGTGGAAAGAGCGGTCATATGTCAAAGGACTGCAGAAATAAGAAGTCTCAGGACAATGGCAAGAAAAAGAAAAATGAGGCCCATGTCACTGAAGGTGAGCAGCTGACTGATGAGATCTCAGAGATGGAACTATCAGCAGTGGTAACCGAAGCCAACATAGTTGGGAATCCGAGAGAATGGTGGGTAGACACTGGGGCTACTCGTCATATCTGTGCAGATAGCAAGATGTTTTCCTTGTATCAGAAGGTCGATGTCGGCGATCATCTGACAATGGAAAACTCGTCTACCTCTTAGGTGGTTGGACAAAGCACTTGTTGGACAATTATGACCCATAGCATCAATATTTGTACAGAACATGGTGTTGTTGTACAAATTAACTATGTGACAAAGGAAATTGCTCTTTTATCATTTGTAATTAGATTACTGGGATATATAAATGATAAAAGTCCATATGATTAGTTCCGGATTGAGATTATATGAGACAGTATCAATCCACGAAGGTTTAATCATTAAAACATCCCTAGTCGGAGTATTATCAAGATTGGACATCGATAATGCGGAATAGACTAGTATTGCACTTGTGCGCGTTGTGGGAGCATAACGACATAATTCTCAAATATTTGGGTATTGGATACTCATGCAAGTGTAATAGGAGGTTGTGTTTACCGATGGTACGGAAACAGCTTCGCTCTGGATAAACCCATCGGAATTCCATTGGTAGTATGACTGTGTGTCTATGGAAGTCCGAATCAGGGTAGGTGTATTTGGTCTTAACCTGAGACTTGCACCGCTAATACTTGCGACAATCAATATACTTTGGTTTTGGTCGTCCAGGGCTTTAACCGGTTCTGTGTACGCCTCTTCTGGGTATATTGAGAATCGTAGTGTATTGGGTGTGATGTCAAGATGGAAGTATCACTTCAGTCATAGTGGAGATAATGATCATGTAGGATACAGAACTGGTGCTCCTATATGCTGCAGCTATCGAGATATTATGACTAGGTCATGTTTATCCGATTATAGAGACTAGTTACCAGAGATCCGATATGTGCTTCCTACGGGGCAGACACAATTCCAGCCCCAGGCCTAGCACTTGACATCCGATACTGGATCGCAATACGTAATACTACGTATACTACGCCTGATATAGATTACATATTCATATTTCTGGAGAATTGGGTAGGCACGGTGCTTTGCTAGAAGCCAACCATGTCTTGTAAATCGGTAAAACCGTAGTACTAGGTACGTACGTGTTCGGATAGTCCGACGACCGGATTTACTGCCAACATATCTGGGGATCTCATGGGTCGCTTCCTGAAGATTCACCGATGATGTATGACTCACACATTATTAATCTGGGATTAATTAATAGAGAGAGAAAATTAATTTAGGATTAATTACTGAGATATTTTATCTGGGATAAAATATTATTTAAAGAGATAGAACGATTAATTTGGAATTAATCGATAAATTAATATATTCGATATATTAAACGAAATTAGATTTCGACGCGAAATTAAAATTAGATTTTAATTCGGGCAATCGATTTAATTTAGAATTAATTCGCTAGCGATGTGAATAGTAATTTTGCTAGGCATAATTATTTAATTAAATTTGATTTAATTACGTCGCAACAGAAAATTCGTTAATTCAGAATTAGCGAACCCGAGCCCGGGAGTTTTTGCGGGCCCACTCGCATTTCGAATCAAGTGCGGCCCACAAGTCACATCATGCGTCACATCACCTGTCACTTTAGTAATGGATGTCAAGTCACCTTTTAGTGATTGACAACTGTGGATGCTGGAATTCGGCCGAGGTCCACAATCAGAATTTGTATGTTGGGGGCATTAGTGATCCTGCAAGACAAAGGTAGGGTGAGCGGGAGCAGACTACCCATCGGTGTGGTGGGTGCCGGGGGCACTCCGACGCTCAAGTCAGTAGTATGAAATGGGCAGTAAATATGTAAATGTGAAAAGCACGGTTTGATGTTACCTTGACCTCTCTGGGTGGCCGTGAGGGCGGTGGTAAGTGTATCAGGGTGATGGAGAGCTCTGAGAGAGCTTATGTCAGAGAGCGTAAGCTAGTAAGAGAGAAGTCCTGCTTCCTCCCCCCTCGTTTCTTGAATTGCGTTGCTATTTATAGATGAAAAGGATCGTCTTTGGCAGCTGGCATAAGTCCCACAACTTGCCCAGACATTTGATAAAAGTTTGAGCATATGAGAATATGCTTTGTGTTAGGCAAAGTGGGGAAAGGTGGTTGATATAATTAAGAGGTTTTGTCCTTAAGCTTATGGCTCAATTGTAATCCAATAATACAGAATTCTTTGGGCCTGGTCTTTACTTTCGGGCCTTGTATACTGTTGGGTTTGAGGTGAAAAACGGTTTTGCCCTTGGCCTAAATTTGGCACGTACAGTTTGTCCCCTACTCTCTAAGTCAAGAAGTTCTTTGACTTGGAGAGTATTTTTATACATGTCGAATGAAACAAGATATAAGAGTATCTGTCAAGAATGCATAGTTCATACACGACAAAGAGAATTCAAAGTATTTTGGACTAAGAGTAGTCCAAGTCTTCAACTTGGCTTGGCCTGAGCCAGGGGATATCCTCGGTCGACTGAACCAGATAAAGGCCAGGACAATTTCCATATTACTGGTCAATGACCGGGAGAGTCTTCAAATTTTTCTAGACCAGATGAAGGTCATGTGCTGAAATTGACTCTTTATGAGCCATTGGGGATGTCCCCAGTCGACTGATTCAGATGATGATCAGGATAATCAATTGACTATTTCTGAGCCATGGGGGATGTCCCCAGTCGACTGATTCAGATGATGATCAGGATAATCAATTGACTCTTTCTGAGCCATGGGGGATGTCCCCAGTCGACTGATTCAGATGATGATCAGGATAATCAATTGACTCTTTCTGAGCCATGGGGGATGTCCCCAGTCGACTGATCCAGATGAAGGTCAGGATAATCAATTGACTCTTTATGAGCCATGGGGGATGTCCCCAGTCGACTGATCCAGATGAAAGTCAGGATAATCAATTGACTCTTTCTGAGCCATGGGGGATGTCCCCAGTCGACTGATTCAGATGATGATCAGGATAATCAATTGACTCTTTATGAGCCATGGGGGATGTCCCCAGTCGACTGATCCAAATGAAGGTCGGGAAAATCAATTGACTCTTTATGAGCCATGAGGGATGTCCCCAGTCGACTAATCCAGATGAAGGTCAGGATAATCAATTGACTCTTTATGAGCCATGGGGGATGTCCCCAGTCGACTGATCCAGATGAAGGTCAGGATAATCCCCATACTATGGGTCAAATGACCAGGGGAATCTACTATGTCGTCTGACCAGATGAAGGCCAGGTCTTCAACTTGACTCTACATGAGCCAATGGGGGATAACCCCAGTCGACTGAACCAGATGAAGGTCAGGATAATCCCCATACTACGGGTCAAAGGACCAGGGGAATCTACAATGTCGTCTGACCAGATGAAGGCCAGGTCTTCAACTTGACTCTACATGAGCCAATGGGGGATGTCCCCAGTCGACTGAACCAGATGAATGTCAGGATAATCCCCATACTACGGGTCAAAGGACCAGGGGAATCTACTATGTCGTCTGACCAGATGAAGGCCAGGTCTTCAACTTGACTCTACATGAGCCAATGGGGGATGTCCCCAGTTGAATGAACCAGATGATGGTTCAATCTACATACTCCACTATACCTAATGAAGGTACATGGGAGTCTACTCCTCCCGACCCAATAAAGGTCCAAGAGAAATTTTCATTCTACTATACTTGAAGAAGGTACATCAGAGTCCATACTCCACATGACCCAATGAAGGTCCAAGAAAATATACACACTCCACTATACCTGATGAAGGTACGTGGGAGTCTACACACTCCATTATACCTGATGTAGGTACATGGGAATCTACACACTCCATGCATAATGAAGATCCATGAGGGTCTTCATTCCTACTCTACAGGATCTAACATAAGTCAATGAGGATCTCTACTAGACTTGAAGAAGTTCTATGAGAGTCTTTCCTTCTCATACTACTAGTTCTGATGAAGGTCCATGATACTACTGTCGAATGAACTATCAAATGGACCAGAGAAAGTCCATAAGGCACAGTCGAATGAACCTAATGAAATATCTATGTGAATCTTCATACTACAAGACCTGATGAAGGTCACGAGACTACTGTCGAATGAACTTGTCGAATGGACTTGATGAAAGTCTAAAGAATGAAATTACTTATTCTCTTGATGAAGATTTATGAGACTACGGTCGAATGGACTTTATGAAAGTCCAAAGAATTTATCACTCACTCTCCTAGACCTGATGAAGGTCCACAAGACTATGGTAGAAAAGACTTTGAAAAATATCTACCAAGGTCATCACTCTTCACACTTCTACGATACTACCGTCGACTGGACTCATCGAATGGACTTGATGGAATTCTAAGGAAGTCATTACTCATTATACTAGACCTGAAGAAGGTCTATGATGCTACAATTGAATGAACTTGATGAAAGTCATTACTTTTTCTCTCTTCTGTGAGACTATTGTCGACTGGACTTGTCGAATGGACTTGATGGAAGTCCAAAGAGGTCATCTCCATCATAGACTTGATGAAGGTCCATGAGACAATTGTCGACTGGACATGTCGCATAGACTTGATGAATATCTATCAAAGTTATTACTCATCACACTTTTACAATACTACTGTTGAATGGAGTTTGTCGAATGGACTGACGAATGTCCATTAAGCTATGGTTGAATGAACCTGATGAAGGTCCATGAGAATCTTCATTCTACTAGACGTTATGAAAGTTGGACGATTGAACCAAAAGAAGGTCTAAGAAAGTTTTCATTCTACCTGACCTGATGAAGGTCAGGAGACTACAGTCGAATGAACCTAATGAAGATTCATGGGGCTCTTCCAATGCTTTCTAGAGTTTATGGAAATCCATCCATGTAGTCTAGAGTGGATGATAATCTCCATACGTAGTGTGGAGATGATTATCTCCATACATAGTATGGAATAGATGGATGCCTATCAAGGTCATTACTAATTATACAATACCTGACTAAGGTCAATGATACTACAATAGAATGAATTTTGATGAAAGTCACATAAAATTTCCATACTACCTAATCTAATAAAGGTTGGTCGAATGGACCAAAAGAAGGTCTTAGGGAGTTCTTCATTCTACTAGGCATGATAATATATTCCCTATGTAGTATGGAGTTGGAAATATTAAATCAAAGTATCATGGAGATGATGACTAACCTTTGACTTAGTCTGGAGGAGTTGATAATCATTCCAAGTAGTCTAGGAGAGATGGGAGTTTTCCATGTAGCCTGAAGTTGATAGCCATCCACTTTGTCGTATGGAGAATAGTTTTGTTGCTTGGCTTTGTGTTCATGCTCCACATACACCAAGAAAGCATATTATTATTTTGACTTTCGTTGAAGCCTGCCCCTTTTTTCTTCCTAAAGCTACACGTACTACTTGTGTCGAGTCAAAAATGAGACTTTTCATATAATCATTCCATGCTACAAGTGAAGATGCTCGTATGTAGAGTCAAAAAAGCCAAGCCAAAGCACCCAATGGATCACGTGAAGATGCTACTTGCTAGCATGTAGAGTCAAATAAGCCAAGCCAAAGCACCCCATGGATCACGTGAAGATGCTTGTATGTATAGTCAAAAAAGCCAAACCAAAGCACTCCATGCTACACGTGAATATGCTCGTATGTAGAGTCAAAAAATCCAAGCCAAAGCACCCAATGAATCACATGAATATGCTTATATGTAGACTCAAAAAATCCAAGCCAAAGCACCCAATGAATCACATGAATATGCTTATATGTAGACTCAAAAAATCCAAGCCAAAGCACCCAATGAATCACATGAATATGCTTATATGTATACTCAAAAAATCCAAGCCAAAGCACCTCATGAATGACGTGAAGATGTTTGTATGTAGAGTCAAATAAGCCAAAAATAAAAATGAAAGAAACTACAAGTATGAAACACAAGCGAGAGTTGAATGTTTAATGGTCGACTGGTATGTCCAAAAATGGGCCATGCAAGCCATGAAAGCAAACATGTATTGTGCTTGTATGGATGTGTTAATGAAGGCGTATGTTGGTTGGGCCATGCATGATTTTTCTCTTTCTGTATGGAGTGTAGCATGGGATTTTCAAGGTGATGGGTGATAAGCTTACATCTTTTGTAGGCGTATGATGTTTATGCATATGGGATGGTTCGTGAATGGTGGAATAAAGAGAGGTATTATTTCCACTAAACTTATCTGATGGTTTTCCAAAAGCAGAATATCTTGTAGTGTCGAATGGGACCTGGTTATTTTAAATCAAGTTGGATCCTATATGTCTTGGCCTGTGCATGGTGTTTTGTCGAATGGACCATTTCTCCTTTGCATGTGGCTTTGTTGAGTGAACCCCACAATCATCTCTTCTTTGAATATAATTTTACAGATATGATCTAGCATGTGGTCTCATAGTACGTTATTCTTACAGTCTACGTTTGTTTAAGGACTACATGTGGCAGAGTGCTTTCTTCGAGTGTAGATTGGAGATAATTACTCCAACATTTCCTTTCACACGGAAGATGTGACTTGTTATGAAAGGTCGGCTGGTGAAATGTGATGGCTTTTTTAGTGATTAAATGGATGGTTGTTTGATGATGAATTTTCACCTGCCATATTCTTGAATGCTCATAAGAGATTGAGTTTGATAAGATAGTTGAAATGACTTGTAACCTCACGCTACTATTGGAGATTAGTACTCGAGTTTTACATGGATCAATTTTCATCTTCCATTGATTGTAAATGTTATGTAGAGTGGCTGATTATGCCCAAATATTATGTAGAGTGGCTGATTATGCCACTACAGGATCTGGTGTCTGTTTGTAAAGATTGTAGACTGAGTGGTCTTTGTTTGCTATGAATCGCTAAGGCCCCACGGTGGGCGCCAAATTGTGGATGCTGGAATTCGGCCGAGGTCCACAATCAGAATTTGTAGGTTGGGGGCATTAGCGATCCTGCAAGACAAAGGTAGGGTGAGCGGGAGCAGACTACCCACCGGTGTGGTGGGTGCCGGGGGCACTCCGACGCTCAAGTCAGTAGTATGAAATGGGCAGTAAATATGTAAATGTGAAAAAGCAAGGTTTGATGTTACCTTGACCTCTCTGGGTGGCCGTGAGGGCGGTGGTAAGTGTATCAGGGTGATGGAGAGCTCTGAGAGAGCTTATGTCAGAGAGCGTAAGCTAGTAAGAGAGAAGTCATGCTTCCTCCCCCCTCGTTTCTTGAATTGCGTTGCTATTTATAGATGAAAATGATCGTCTTTGGCAGCTGGCATAAGTCCCACAACTTGCCCAAATATTTGATAAAAGTTTGAGCATGTGAGAATATGCTTTGTGTTAGGCAAAGTGGGGAAAGGTGGTTGATATAATTAAGAGGTTTTGTCCTTAAGCTTATGGCTCAATTGTAATCCAATAATACAGAATTCTTTGGGCCTGGTCTTTACTTTCGGGCCTTGTATATTGTTGGGTTTGAGGTGAAAGACGGTTTTGCCCTTGGCCCAAATTTGGCACGTACAACAACCAGTCACTATTCATGAGTGATGTGAGTGGTTGAAGTCTTTAATGCTTGTACCATTTTTGGAAAGTAGAATTGGTATTTGATTTTTTGAAAAAAAAAAAAACACAACACACTTGACAACTTCAACTTTTTCTCCTCTCCAAACTCTCGGCCTAGGGCCATTTTTCTCTCCTTTTGGTTCTCCTTTGTCGAGAACAACAAGGAAGAATAAGGAAGATTTGTGGCAAATTTTTCCAATGCTAGCACATGAAGAGTCATTCAAAGGTGATAGGGAAACAAACCCTTGAGCATGGAATCCACACACAAAGCTTGGAGATCATTTCCATTAAGGCTTGGCCGAATACACAAAGAGCAAAAGCTTGAAGAAATTTTTTGTGTTCGACGCATCGCAAATCCGTTCATTGTAAGTATGATTCTGCCATACTTCTTTATTGTATTCACATATTTTCATTGCTTAAATTGATCTTGGGACTATAGTAGAAACCCAACAATGGTATCAGAGCCTTGTTTAAACATGAAATTGGATTTAGGGTAAAATTGGGTAAAATTGATTTGAGCATGTTTGGATGAAATTGATTGTTTGAGTATGCTTGAATGATTATAACTTAGAGTTATTTGTGATCAATTTGATGAAAATTGAATTGGATCAAATTTTCCCCAAAAACTTGGCTTGGCCGAAAGTTGTATGCCCTAAATGTCATGGTGATTTTTATTTTTTGAATCATTCGATGAGTTTGAAAGACTTGGGAAATGTTGATTTAGGATTTAATTGGATTGAATTCGGAATCGGACAATAAAACCCTAATTGCCGTGAGTTGAAACATGGAAAATAAATTGATTTTTTTGATTCAATTGTGTTGGACATGTGTTGATGATAATAAGCATGATTAATTATATAAATTGGTATTTTGGAAATGTTAATTTGGTTAATTAATCATGGCTATACACTTTAGATTAATTTAATTGTGAAATTTGGAATTTTGTAATTTAATTAATTGGGCTTAATTTGGAATTGGGCTTATAAAGTTGTATTTGGGCTTAATGGGCTTGGTTGGGCCAAGTATGGTTTAGGTTAATTGGTTGGATCCAATTGGGCCCAAAACCATTTCCATAAAGTCCAAATATAATTAAATGGGCCTTTAAAATTTTAATTGGGCCTAATGGGCCTAAATTGATTTTTGGCAAAAGGGTTATTCCTTAATTGGGCTTTGGTATTTGGGTTTGACCCATATTGACCAAAGTCCAGGCCTTATAAATTAATTGAAAGCCCATTGGACTTTAATTAAATTGACATTGGATGTTAATTGGGCTTTGAGACCCGTAATGATTAGATTTAGAATCTAAGTCGCTAAATGCACATTAATAAAGTGTAATTATTTAATTTAGAATTAAATAAAGAATTAGTATTGAATACAAATTAAATTGGATTTAATGTTGTAGTTTGATATAATTCAAGAATTCGTATTTTGAATACTTATTCTTAAAACGAGTTTGACTCGCGCAAATCAAATCGTTGTTTGAACATTTGATGGTCATTAATTTCATATTAGTTAATTGGATTAGATTGATTGATAGCATGCTTTGTGTGAATACATGGATGTGATGTATGAATAATGAATATCGGATGGATATTAGATGGGTGAGGGTAATTTTGGAAATTGTTATAATAAATTTAGAATTTATTAAATTGGACCTGCGTGTCCAGCCTATTACCTCTTGATTCTTTGTATTTCTCTTCTCACCTATTCCCCTCAATGTAAATGAGGTTTCTTTAGAAGTGTTATGTAATTGGGTAGAAGTAAGATTTGTGCTAGCGGGTGAGAGGAAATGGAGATATTTGTTCTAGGAACAAGTTGTTTAAATATCCATCCGCATATCATTATTAATTTATTTACGCGCCTTATTATGTTTTTAGAATGCATGTTTAAGGGTGTATGATGAGACTTTAAAAAAGATAATTAATTGGTTGCCAATTACGCGAAAAACCCTTAACACATATTAAGCGTTTTTCCTTCCATTGAATGATTCATTCTCAAGATCCAAGATTGGCACTGGTTTGTTGGCCAAAGTCAAGACCTTTGTCCATCACGGATGTGTTTGAATCATGAAGGCTTTGTTCCATATCGGTGTCTTGTCCAAGTTGTGATTTGTTGGCCAAAGTCAAGATCACTTCTTGTCCATCGACATCGATTACGAAGCTTTCCAAGGTCAATGGGTCCCGCTAAACTGGAATCATTAAGTTTGTTGTGCCAAAGCCAAGGCTTAGTTGATTCAGAGGAAAAATGGTTAGGAAAATATATTGGATATATTGGCATATATATTGTATATATGTTTCGGACTTGGATGTCCACCTACTGGATCTAGGAATTGGATGGGATCCAATTGATCTTAGAGATCTACCTAGTTAAATATCATACAATTTGTTGGCCAAAGTCAAGATTGTGTGTTATTTAACGGGATCCTAGCCCACTAGGAAATAAGGTTTCCCGAGTACTCAACAGAGGGTTAGAGGCTCGCCGAAAAATAGTGGGAAGCCAGTATTAAATTTCCAAATTCGTTTAAATACTTGCCAATACGCGCTCATATCATTTTTCGTCATTAATTAATAAATATATTAGTTGGAATAATATTTAATCGTTGTTTTAAATTAAACAGTTGGACTGTATTCAAACTACTTCAATTATAGTTGATTATATAATTGGATTATAGTAATCAATATATTTGAATTTAACCAATTAAATTATAGTTGATTATATAGTTAGACTATAGTAATCATTATATTAAATAGTACCTGAAATCGTTGATTGGATAGTTGAACTATAGCAATCAAGATAAATGAAATATTAGCGTTTAAAACATAAACCTGGGTAAAAATGACTTTAAACGGCTTTAATTTTCAAATTGAGAATAAAACCTCAGGATAGTCCTGAGAATTGAGGAGTTACTTTATTTGATAGAGAAACATCTTGGGCCTAAGCCCGAAGTTGAGAAAATAATAGAACATGGTCTTTGGAAGATTCATGTAATGATAACTTTAGTGCTCAATCCATTATACTTAATGCAATGACACTTTAATTTCATCGTTAGAATTAAGGATTAGATCCTTATAGTATGATATTGAAATTAAAGGATCTTCATAGATCTATTCTTAGATCTTAGAAGTGCAAATTGCAAAAGGAAGCTCTTTAGCTCGTGTATGTCAGAGGGTACATCTGTCGAGCACTAGGTGTCACAGATGATTGCTGACATCGATCAGCTAGGTTAGCTGGGCATTACATACGTGGCCGAGACTACCAAAGATTTGATCTTATAGTCTCTACTCGAAAGCTGGGGCAGGTTCATTGTGAACCAAGAGTACTCTTGGAGAGTAGATAGCTATGCTCACGGAGGCAGAGCCAGAGCTTCTAAAAGGGCAAAGACAAAATCATCACAGTCTTCTAGGAAGACAAAGGACATATCCCAAGATGTCTGCCTAAATTATGGCAAACGAGGTCACTGGAAGCGTAACTATCGTATGGACAAGGCAGAAATGAAGGAAGTGAAGAATGGCAAGGCTCCGGCTTCAAGTATGTTTGTCATAAACATGTTCACTATTAGTTTCAAAATTGAATTTTGATACTAGATGTGGTACATAAGATATGTACTGATGTGCGGAATCTGCTGATTAGCAGGATACTGACTTCAGTTGAGATTGATCTGCAAAAAGGAAACGAGATAAGAGTCACTGTTTTAACCGTAGAATCCTAAGTTTAGGAACTACCCTTCGGGTGTGTACTTAAATTAGGAATCTGTTATAATGTACCTAGTTTGACTAGAAACATTATCTCTATATCAGAGTATCATCCGTTGCGGATATACCTTTATATTCTAGAACACTAAAGTGTTTCATTTTATAAAGATGATATTGAGATAAACACATTAGATGTGAATAACAGTATTTATATTTTGAATATAAATGAATCTCAAACGTATAACATGACAAACAAATAGCTCAAACTGATTTGATCAGATGAGACTTATTTGTGGCATTGTTGTCTGGGACATATTAAACAAGACTCGTATATCCACACTTTTGAAGAGTGGGCACTAGGACGGATTTGATCATATTCAAATGATGTCTACGAATCTAGTTTTTTAGGCAAAGTGCCTAAAACACATTTTACTTGGTAAAAGTGTAAGTACCATCGATCTGTTAGCCCTCGTTCATAGTGACGTAAGTGGGACCATGTATAGCTAGGCTAGAGGTGAATATAAACACTTCGTAACCGTTATGGATGTGGCATCGCGTTATGGTTATGTGTTTCTTTTGAAACACGAATCGGAAACTTTTGATAAATTCAAAGAGTTTCGATACGAAGTAGACAGACAGATCATCTAAAGTATAAAACCGTCACAGTTAGACCATGGTGGAAAATACTTAAGCAATAAGTTTCTCGAATATTTGAAAGAGTATAGTATTCTTTCATAGTGGACTCCTCACGGAACACCTCAATTTGAGCGGTGTGTCCGAATAGAGAAACCGAACCTTGTTGGACATAGTAAGGTTAATTATGAGTCGCTCTGAGCTACCATTTTCCTTCCAGGGATACGCATTATACAGTGCAAAACTTATTTTGAATAAGGTTCCATGAAAATCTGTTTGACAGACATCATATTAGATATGAAGAGGAAAGAAACCAGGTTTTCTCATTCCTAAAGATTTGGGAATGCTAGGCATATGTTTGGATGATACCAAACTAGAACCCAAATTGGATAAGTGCCAATTGTAGGTTATCATAGGGATACCAAAGTATAGTACTTATACAACTCACAAGAGAACAATTTAATTGTTGCTCGCCAAGCGGTTTTCCTAAGAGGAATACCTATATGCAGTGGTAAGTGGGAGGAAAGTAAAACTCGATGAAAATCGGAGTAATACTGTTCCAGGCATTGATTCCTTAATGGAACACAAACAGTTCATCAGGGATGAAATTGTACCATAATCTTCGAATACACAAGAACCGCGTTAGTCGGAGAGAGTCAAAAAACAACCAAAGAGGTATGGGTTTCTGATCTCACCTCGTAAAGATGTCAATCTTATTGAGGAAGAAAAACCGACTACGTATGAGGAAGTGATACAAGGTATCGACTCCTTATTATGGCAAAGTGCCATGAAGTCCGTGTTGGGGTCGGTGCTCAGAGCGCCAATTCCCGGTTGTATTTCTTTATGAATACTTCTGTAAAACATTATTATTATGAATAATATATGCAGTTTCTATAATATAATGTATTTTTTAATATGGTAAAGACGTAATGACCTTAGAATGACTAGTCATGGTACAGTTGCAAAAGGGTCGCAACTGACAATGAGTTGTATCATGACGTTGTCATTCTCAGACAGTTCCTGGTCAAGGTTTACATTACTTGGTCAGTAAAGTAAATTCGTTGAGACCGGTACATGTCGTATACTGGAATATATGATTCCAATGGTTTCTCAATGAACCATAAATCTTGGAGACTAGTATAGACGTGTAGGTGTTTATAGCGGATAAACACTGAACGACTCACCGAAGATTCTTAATGGATGGTACACCAACGTCAATAAGAATCTTCTCGGGTTGAGTAGCACTTGTGATTCTTAGACTTGAGATGCCATTGTGGGCACATGAGACATCTTCTACACTTAGATGGCAGTCACGTCACCGATCTATTTAGATCAGACCTCCGCCTGTTCGTTGGGTGTAGATAGATACTCAGGGTGTCCTATGTGTGTCAAGATAAGATCTGTCAGTTCTGTGTATCAGAGCATAGGTAGTCCACATGATTAGCAATCAGATAAAACCATGGGCCCGTGGTACAGTTTAGAAACTAGTTCTAAACATTCTTTTTGAGATTGCAAATAGAATAGTCGACTGGATAATCCCCATAGAGATTTAACGTTTACATCTATATCTCTGGGATATATCCGGATACTTGTGACGGAGGAATTAAACATTTGCCATGACCTCGACCTGTATGATTCAGCGAGATTATCTGTGATCGTCATAATTTACGGGTGGATAAATTATGGACACGAAATTGGATTTCGTGATGGATATACCAGAATCTAGAGATTCTCAATAATGAAACATACTCGTATAGCACTAGAGCAACATTTATAAATAATATTGATTATTTATAAATTCGTTTAAAGGTTAAACGCAAGATACATGCTAAAGGGGCCTGATAGTCATTTGCTTAATTATTGTGTATTTACATTTAATACTAGATTAATTTAAATACACATTAATTAATAGTCAAATTGAGATATTTGACTAATATCCTAAATGAATATATGTATTTTATATTTAATGTAAATATTCTACATATATTTAATATATTTGTATTTAATTAATTAATTAATTATTTAATTGTTAAATGATTAAATTAATTAAAATATAAATATCTTGACATTTGGATATTTGATTAAAATGACTTAGTTGCCTTTGTTGACTTAATTAAAATATCTATAAAGTGTTTATTAGATATTTATATCAAGTTGATCAAATTTATATCAAATGAAATTGAAATTAAAATTGTTGTATATGTTTGTTGATTTTCGGCCAAGGCCTTTTGGTCAACAAGTATATATTGTTTTCTTTTTCATTTGGTAAATAACCTAATACAATTTCTAACCTAAAATCCATTAAAAGAAAACAAAAGAAGCTAGAGAGGAAGAAAGGAAAAACAAAGGAAAAAGCTTGGATTTAGTAAGTTTTCCTAACTTGTTATTAGAGAGGAAATTGTTCATTATGTTCTAGGATACTTCTTGTAATGTTATCATGTTATTCTTTTCTTTATTCTTTGTGTTTTTGATGAATGGAAGTTTGGTGAAAGTGTTGAGCATGTATAATGGTGGAAGCTTGTGACTAGTGTAGTTATAAGTATTCTTTTAAGGTTTTGGAAACTTTGTTGCTAATATAGAGTTGTTGACCCACTCTTAGATGACCTAGATTTGATCTATAGTTGTTTCATTGTGTTGAGACTTTGGTTGGATGGAAGAATGATGATTGAAGTAATTGATTTAACCAATTTGGTCTAATTTGTCCAATTTGAAGAAATTGAAAATTTAGGGTTTAAGACCTTGTCCAAATTTGCGGCTTTTCATTTATGTTGTGTATAAGGATGTGTATATGATGCATATAAAGTTTCATGTTGATTGGATTACATCTTGATGTGTTTTAAAGCATGAAATCACAGAATGCAGAAACCCCCCCTAATGGAGGCTCTCGGCCAAAATAAGAATTTTTGGGTTTTTGGTTGCTTTTGGTGTTTTGATGTTTTGAACATGTTTAATTCATCTTAGTAATGATTTAGAATCATTCAAAATTGATTTGATCAATTTCGGACTAAAATGAACAAAATACCAAGTGTAAGGGCAATTCGGTAAATTCACTTAAATATGATTTATTGAATTTTTATTTCATAATTTGATTATTGGATAATTAAATAAATATGTTTATTTAATTAATCCGAGAAAAAGTTTTGAAATCGGAAAATTTGATTTTCCACCGTTTCCGCTGCGTTACCGGATTTAGCCCATAAAACCCCTACAAAATGGTATCAGAGCGAGTCTGATTCTAGGCCCCCTAAAATGATTAGCCTTGATTAAATCAATGTTTAATCATGTTTTCTTGACTTTATACATGCTTATTATAATCTAATTTGGTTAGATTTAGGGTGTATGACACTTAACGGAAAATCCCTAATTAATAAGGTTTTAATGTAATTATGTATTTGATGCATATTATATGGTCCGTCTTTTCAATACGGTTTATGAATATTTCTCTGTGACTACATCTGAGACCGTGCCTCTGCTGTGAGGATGTAGCTGATAGAGATTTATTTATACCGGATGTATATCAGATACTAGATAAATTCAAGCGAAAGCGGAATTCTGAACGTGCCCTAGCTGTCAGGATTACGTAAGTAACTTGAGTTTATCATTGACGAGTTTAACCTTGGTACGTCTCCTTGTGGACCTGCCTTCGCAGCGACAACGAGAAACGACCAGGACCGGGAACTTAGGAGTCACTATTGAGTGATTTACAAATGAGTTGTCTACCTGATGAATATACGTAGGCAAGATCGTGCCTCTGCTGTGAGCGAAATATATTCACGGGATCCACCTTTCACTATTTGTATTTAATTTAATTATTAAATCTTTGTATTCTGTTTGGGGATTATAGTATTGCATGATTTAGTGGGAGGGGTATTTTAGATTAAAAATCCATGATCTAGATTATGCTTTTGATATTATATGAAACTGCTTAATTTCTGCTAACCATTTTTTCGTGATCTATATGATAGATTTGCGATGGCGGCACAATCCACAAATCAGTTTGCGCGTATGCTTGATGCGAAACAAACCTAAAGGCGCTGAGAACTTCGCTGACTGTGAATTGGATTTAGGATTGTCCTCGATTCCGAAAAGCTGGGATATGTTCTTGAGGGTGTTGTGGGTGCGGACGCTACGGAGGAGGAACGCCAAGTTTTTGAAACTTGGAAGGATGAAGATTTAAGGGTTAAATCGTACATCTTTAGTTCACTGTCTTGAAACTCAAGAAACAATATTGTGGCATGTTAGATTCGTATAGTATGATGAAGCGATTGAGACAATCGTTTGAGAACCAAGAACAAGTGATTGTTCACAAAGTCGCAATGGAACTGTTCATGCGCGTCTGGATGGGGGCAAGATGTTAGCCCACATGTTCTTCAGATGATCGATTTGATCGATCAATTGAGGTAACATAATCTCATCTTGAATGACATTCTCGGTAGGAGTGTCATTCTTGGTTCACTTCCAGCTTCATATCGCCAGTTCGTGATGTACTTCAACATGAATGGGACTGTCTGTGCCTACCAAGAGCTACATAGGATGTTTCTCACGGTGGAAGAGGACCTCAAGAATGGAGTACCGACTCGCTCTCGAGACCTACTTCTCTCTCTGCTTCTTCCCAGACTTGGTCAAAGGGAAAGAAGAATAAATGGAAGAAGAATAAGAAGGGTTTCGGTCCTCAACAACAGGCAAAGATAGCTAAGCCCAAGAGGGCTTCTGAAGACAAATGCCACCACTGCGGCAAAGTCGGGCATTGGAAAAGGAACTGTCCTGATTACATCGCCTAGCTGAGGAGAGATAGAGCATCTACATCAGGTACATTTATTTTTCCAGTTATTGATTTATCTTTGCTTGTGAAGCCGTTACATCCAACTGGATTTTAGATTCTGCTTGTCCCATTCACATTTGCAATTCGTTGCAGGTGCTGAAGGAAAGTAGAGGCTGAAGCCCGGAGAGATGCAGTTGCGATTCGGGAGTGTAGACTCTTTGGATGCAGTTGCAGTGGGAGTATGCGAGATCTCATTGCCGAATGGGACACTTTTGTTAAATGAATGTCATTTTGTACCAGGATGTGTAGCTAATATTATATCACTTTTTTATTGGATACAGAAGGCTTTTGTATTAATATTAAGAACAGTTCTTTATATTTATATGATAGAAATAATATTCAGATCCTTAATTGTCCAAACCAGCATGGTCATTATACATTGCAAACTTCAAAAGATATTTTAAATACTGGAGTTAATAAACGTAGTTTACCTGTAATTAATGATACTGAACTTTGGCATATGTGGCTTGGTCACATAGGCGTTAAACGCCTTACCCAATTGGTTAGGAATGGTTTGATACCAGATCTTACCATTGAATCCTATCCAACTTGTGAATCATGTATTCAGGGTAAGATGACCAAAGCCCCATTTTCTGGTGTTGGACACCGCGCCACTAACTTACTGGAACTCGTACATTCTGATGTATGTGGTCCACTAAGTGAGACTGCTCACAGTGGTTATTCGTACTTCGTTACCTTTACCGATGATATGTCACGGTACGGTTATGTCTATTTGATGCGACATAAATCGGAAACCTTTGAAAAGTTCAAAGAGTTCCGAAATGAAGTAGAAAAAACAAACTGGTCAATATATTAAATGTCTTCGATCTGATCGAGGTGGCGAATATATGAGTAGTGAGTTCATGGATTATATGAAGGAGAATGGGATTCTCGCTCAATATACTCCTCCAGGTACTCCACAGCACAATGGAGTGTCTGAGAGGAGAATCGGACTTTATTGGATATGGTCCGATCAATATTGAGTTTCACATATTTGCCATATTATTTATGGGGCTACTCTCTTTTAACAGCTGCACATCTTTTGAACAAGATTCCTCAAAAGCTGTTCCTACGACTCCGTATCAGATATGGTTCGGTAGGAGACCAAATCTTAATTATATTAAGGTTTGGGGTTGTCCTGCCTATGTCATGGTGACTCAGCAAGATAAGCTTTCGCCTCGAGGGCAAAAGTTTAGGTTTGTCGGATATCCTTCGAATACGAGGGGATATCTGTTCTATGATACCGAGCATCGAAATGTGTTCGTAGCTCGCTTCGTAAAATTTCTAGAAGTATAATTTTTGTCAGAAGGTGGTAATCATAGACAGGTTGAGCTTGATGAAGTCCAACCTGAAAAACAACGAACCAACGAGAAGAACCTGAAGTTCAAGTAGATGAAGGACCTTCAACACACATACTCCGTAGGTCGGAAAGGGTATCTAGACCTCCTGAACGCTTGTATTTGATACAAGAAAAGAGTCTGGATGTTCTCTTAGTTGCAGAGACATATCATTTCACCTATAGAGAATCGATGTTGGACATCGACTCCGTGAAATGGCAATGTGCCATGAAATCCGAGATAGACTCAATGCATGAGAATCAAGTTTGGGACTTGGTTCCGCTTCCCGAAGGAATTGTTCCTATTGGTTGTAAATGGGTTTACAAGAGGAAGTGCGGGCCTGACGGTAAGGTTGAAACTTACAAGCCCGACTGGTAGCAAAAGGTTACACGCAGCGACCTGGCGTCGACTATGATGAAACTTTTTCACCAGCAGCAATGCTTAAGTCTATTCGGATTTTGCTTTCTATAGTTGCGTATCATGACTACGAGATTTGGCAAATGGATGTCAAAACGGCTTTTCTAAATGGATTTCTTGATGAAGAAATCTATATGGAACAACCGGAAGGTTTTGCGTCCAGCGAAAACTCGGGCATGGTATGTAAGCTTAAGAAGTCCATTTATGGACTTAAACAAGCTTCACGAAGTTGGAATCTTCGATTCGACGAGATTATTAGATCGTCTGGTTTTCTCAAGAATTCAGAAGAATCTGTGTGTATCAGAAGGCCAGTGGGAGCATGGTCGTATTTTTAGTCCTATATGTTGATGACATCCTAATCATTGGGAAGATTTAGGTATGTTACAAATCGTAAAGCGTACCTCTGTAAGAATTTCTCCATGAAGGACCTGGGAGAAGCTTCCTATGTTTTAGGGATAAAACTCTATAGAGATAGACAAATGAGGCTGATTGGGTTATCCCAATCAACGTACATAGATAAGATCTTAGAACGGTTTAATTTTGGTAACTGTAAGACAGCAAACATATCATTCAGACATGGGATTCATCTTTCTAAGAAGATGAGTCCACAAACAGAAGATGAGAAGGTTAGAATGTCTAACCAACCTTATGCTTCGTGTTTGGGTAGCATAATGTATGCCATGTTATTTACGAGGCCTGATATCAGTTTCGCTGTTAGCGTAACTAGTAGATATCAGTCCAATCCAGTAATGACCATTGGATGGCCATTAAACATATCCTCAAGTATCTTAAAGGTACTAAGGATAAGTTAATAATTTATGGAGGAAACGAACTGCAAGTTAACGGGTATACGGATTCTGATTTCCAATCGGATCCCGATGATAGAAAGTCTACATCTGGATTCGTATTTACCCTTAACGGAGGCAGTTTGTTGGAAGAGTTCCAAACAGGGATCGACAGCAGATTCCACCACTGAGGCGGAATATATTGCAGCTTCTGAAGTGCAAAAGAGGCTGTGTGGATAAAGAACTTTATCACATAATTGGGAGTTGTCCCAAGTATCGAGAATGCGATTCCGTTATATTGTGATAATACTGGAGCCATTGCGCAAGCAAAGGAACCGGGCGCATCAGAAGTCGAAGCATGTGGAACGCAAGTACCACATCATTCGAGAGATTGTGTCGCGATGGGATATTGTCGTGTGCAAGGTACCGAGTGAAGATAATGTAGCAGACCCGCTGACGAAGGCCATACCTCCGAAGTTGTTTAATACACGTGGAGTCGATGGGTATTAGATACAATCATTATTGGCACTAGAGCAAGTGGGAGATTTTGTTGGGGTTGGTGCTCAGAGCGCCAATTCCCGGTTGTATTTCTTTATGAATACTTCTGTAAAACATTATTATTATGAATAATATATGCAGTTTCCTAATATAATGTATTTTTAATATGGTAAAGACGTAATGACCTTAGAATGACTAGTCATGGTACTGTTGCAAAAGCGTCGCAACTGACATTGAGTTGTATCATGACGTTGTCATTCTCAGACAGTTCCTGGTCAAGGTTTACACTACTTGGTCAGTAAAGTAAATCCGTTGAGACCGGTACATGTCGTATACTGGAATATATGATCCAATGGTTTCTCAATGAACAATAAGTCTTGGAGACTAGTATAGACGTGTAGGGTTTATAGCGGATAAACACTGAACGACTCACTGAAGATTCTTAATGGATGGTACACCAACGTCAATAAGAATCTTCTCGGGTTGAGTAGCACTTGTGATTCTTAGACTTGAGATGCCATTGTGGGCACATGAGACATCTTCTACACTTAGATGGCAGTCACGTCACCGATCTATTTAGATCAGACCTCCGCATGTTCGTTGGGTGTAGATAGATCCTCAGGGTGTCCTATGTGTGTCAAGATAGGATTTGTCAGTTCTGTGTATCAGAGCATAGGTAGTCCACATGATTAGCAATCAGATAAAACCATGGGCCCGTGGTACAGTTTAGAAACTAGTTCTAAACATTTTTTGAGATTGCAAATAGAATAGTCGACTGGATAATCCCCATAGAGATTTGACGTTTACATCTATATCTCTGGGATATATCCGGATACCTGTGACGGAGGAATTAAATTTGCCATGACCTCGACCTGTATGATTCAGCGAGTTTATCTGTGATCGTCATAATTTACGGGTGGATAAATTATGGACACGAAATTGGATTTCGTGACGGATATACCTGAATCTAGAGAGTCTCAATAATGAAACATACTCGTAGAGCACTAGAGCAACATTTATAAATAATATTGATTATTTATAAATTCGTTTAAAGGTTAAACGCAAGATACATGCTAAAGGGACCTGATAGTCATTTGTTTAATTATTGTGTATTTACATTTAATACTTGATTAATTTAAATACACATTAATTAATAGTCAAATTGAGATATTTGACTAATATCCTAAATGAATATATGTATTTGATATTTAATGTAAATATTATACATATATTTAATATATTTGTATTTAATTAATTAATTAATTATTTAATTGTTAAATGATTAAATTAACTAAAATATAAATATCTTGACATTTGGATATTTGATTAAAATGACTTAGTTGTCTTTGTTGACTTAATTAAAATATCTATAAAGTGTTTATTAGATATTTATCAAGTTGATCAAATTTATATCAAATGAAATTGAAATTAAAATTGTTTGTATATGTTTTTTGATTTTCGACCAAGGCCTTTTGGTCAACAAGTATATATGTTTTCTTTTTCATTTGGTAAATAACCTAATACACTTTCTAACCTAAAATCCATTAAAAGAAAACAAAAGAAGCTAGAGAGGAAGAAAGGAAAAAAACAAAGGAAAAAGCTTGGATTTAGTAAGTTTTCCTAACTTACTATTAGAGAGGAAATTGTTCCTTATGTTCTAGGCTACTCTTGTGATGTTATCATGTTGTTCTTTTCTTTATTCTTTGTGTTTTTATGAATGGAAGTTTGGTGAAAGTGTTGAGCATGTATAATGATGGAAGCTTGTGACTAGTGTAGTTATAAGTATTCTTTTAAGGTTTTGGAAACTTTGTTGCTAATCTAGAGTTGTTGACCCACTCTTAGATGACCTAGATTTGATCTAGAGGTTTCATTGTGTTGAGACTTTGGTTGGATGGAAGAATGATGATTGAAGTAATTGATTTAACCAATTTGGTCTAATTTGTCCAATTTGAAGAAATTGAAAAATTAGGGTTTAAGACCTTGTCCAAATTTGGGGCTTTTCATTTATGTTGTGTATAAGGATGTGTATATGATGCATATAAAGTTTCATGTTGATTGGATTACATCTTGATGTGTTTTGAAGCATGAAATCACAAAATGCACAACCCCCCCCCTAATGGAGGCTCTCGGCCAAAATAGAATTTTGGGGTTTTTGGTTGCTTTTGGTGTTTTGATGTTTTGAACATGTTTAATTCATCTTATAATGATTTAGAATCATTCAAAATTGATTTGATCAATTTCGGACTAAAATGAACAAATACCAAGTGTAAGGGCAATTCGGTAAATTCACTTAAATATGATTTATTGAATTTTATTTCATAATTTGATTATTGGATAATTAAATAAATATTTATTTAATTAATCCGAGAAAAAGTTTTGAAATCGGAAAATTTGATTTTCCACCGTTTCCGCTGCGTTACCGGATTTAGCCCATAAAACCCCTACAAATGGATCAGAGCGAGTCTGATTCTAGGCCCTAAATGATTAGCCTTGATTAAATCAATGTTTAATCATGTTTTCTTGATTTATACATGCTTATTATAATCTAATTTGTTAGATTTATGGTGTATGAACTTAACGGAAAATCCCTAATTAATAAGGTTTTAATGTAATTATGTATTGAGCATATTATATGGTCCGTCTTTCAATACGGTTTATGAATATTTCTCTGTGACTACATCTAGACCTGCCTTGCTGTGAGGACTATGTAGCCGATAGGATTTATTTATACCGGATGTATATCAGATACTAGATAAATTCAAGCGAAAGCGGAATTCTAAAGTGCCCTAGCTGTCAGGATTACGTAAGTAACTTGAGTTTATCATTGACGAGTTTAACCTTGGTACGTCTCCTTGTGGGCCTGCCTTCGCAGCGACAACGAGAAACGACCAGGACCGGGAACTTAGGAGTCACTATTGAGTGATTACAAATGAGTTGTCTACATGATGAATATACGTAGGCAAGATCGTTCCTCTGCTGTGAGCCGAATATATTCACGGGATCCACCTTCACTATTTGTATTTAATTAATTATTAAATCTTTGTATTCTGTTTGGGGATTACAGTATTGCATGATTTAGTGGGAGAGTATTTTAGATTAAAAATCCATGATCTAGATTATGCATTTGATATTATATGAAATGTTTAATTTCTGCTAACCATTTTTTCGTGATCTATATGATAGATTTGCGATGGCGGCACAATCCACAAATCAGTTTGCGCGTATGCTTGATGCGAACAAACCTAAAGGCGCTGAGAACTTCGTTGACTGTGAATTGGATTTGAGGATTGTCCTCGATTCCGAAAAGCTGGGATATGTTCTTGAGGGTCTGTTGCCCCTTGCTGTGGGTGCGGACGCTACGGAGGAGGAAAGCCAAGTTTTTGAAACTTGAAGGATGAAGATTAAGGGTTAAATAGTACATCTTTATATCACGTCTCTGAAACTCAAGAAACAATATTGTGGCATGTTAGATTCGTATAGTATGATGACGCGATTGAGACAATCGTTTGAGAACCAAGAACAAGTGATTGTTCACAAAGTCGCAATGGAACTGTTTATGCGCGTCTGGATGGGGGGCAAGATGTTAGCCACATGTTCTTCAGATGATCGATTTGATCGATCAATTGAGGGTAACATAATCTCATCTTGAATGACATTCTCGGTAGGAGTGTCATTCTTGGTTCACTTCCAGCTTCATATCGCCAGTTCGTGATGTACTTCAACATGAATGGGACTGTCTATACCAACCAAGAGCTACATAAGATGTTTCTCACGGTGGATGATGACCTCAAGAATGGAGTACCGACTCGCCCTCCGAGACCTACTTCTCTCTCTGCTTCTTCCCAGACTTGGTCAAAGGGAAAGAAGAATAAATGGAAGAAGAATAAGAAGGGTTCGGTCCTCAACAACAGGCAAAGATAGCTAAGCCCAAGAGGGCTTCTGAAGACAAATGCCACCACTGCGGCAAGTCGGGCATTGGAAAATGAACTGTCCTGATTACATCGCCTAGCTGAGGAGAGATAGAGCATCTACATCAGGTACATTTATTTTTCCAGTTATTGATTTCTTTGGCTTGTGAAGCCGTTACATCCAGCTGGATTTTAGATTCTGCTTGTCCCATTCACATTTGCAATTCGTTGCAGGTGCTGAAGGAAAGTAGGAGGCTGAAGCCCGGAGAGATGCAGTTTAGATTCGGGAGTGAAGACTCTTTGGATGCAGTTGCAGTGGGGGTATGCGAGATCTCATTGCCGAATGGGACACTTTTGTTAAATGAATGTCATTTTGTACCAGGATGTGTAGCTAATATTATATCACTTTTTGTATGGATACAGAAGGCTTTTGTATTAATATTAAGAACAGTTCTTTATATTTATATGATAGAAATAATATTCAGATCCTTAATTGTCCAAACCAGCATGGTCATTATACATTGCAACTTCAAAAGATATTTTAAATACTGGAGTTAATAAACGTAGTTTACCTGTAATTAATGATACTTGAACTTTGCATATGCGGCTTGGTCACATAGGCGTTAAACGCCTTACCCAATTGGTTAGGAATGGTTTGATACCATATCTTACCATTGAATCATATCCAACTTGTGAATCATGTATTTAGGGTAAGATGACCAAAGCCCCATTTTCTGGTGTTGGACACTGCGCCACTAACTTACTGGAACTCGTACATTCTGATATATGTGGTCCACTAAGTGAGACTACTCACAGTGGTTATTCGTACTTCGTTACCTTTACCGATGATATGTCACGGTACGGTTATGTCTATTTGATGCGACATAAATCGGAAACCTTTGAAAAGTTCAAGGAGTTCCGAAATGAAGTAGAAAAACAAACTGGTCAATATATTAAATGTCTTCGATCTGATCGAGGTGGCGAATATATGAGTGGTGAGTTCATGGATTATATGAAGGAGAATGGGATTCTCGCTCAATATACTCCTCCAAGTACTCCACAGCACAATGGAGTGTCTGAGAGGAGAAATCGGACTTTATTGGATATGGTCCAATCAATGTTGAGTTTCACATATTTGCCCTATTATTTATTTGGCTACTCTCTTTTAACAGCTGCACATCTTTTGAACAAGATTCCCTCAAAAGCTGTTCCTACGACTCCGTATCAGATATGGTTCGGTAGGAGACCAAATCTTAATTATATTAAGGTTTGGGGTTGTCCTGCCTATGTCAGGGTGACTCAGCAAGATAAGCTTTCGCCTCGAGGGCAAAAGTTTAGGTTTGTCGGATATCCTTCGAATACGAGGGGATATCTGTTCTATGATACCGAGCATCGAAATGTGTTCGTAGCTCGCTTCGCAAAATTTCTAGAAGTAGAATTTTTGTCAGAAGGTGGTAATCATAGACAGGTTGAGCTTTATGAAGTCCAACCTGAAAAACAACGAACCAACGGAAGAACCTGAAGTTCAAGTAGATGAAGGACCTTCAACACACATACTCCGTAGGTCGGAAAGGGTATCTAGACCTCCTGAACGCTTGTATTTGATACAAGAAAAGAGTCTGGATGTTCTCTTAGTTGCAGAGACATATCATTTCACCTATAGAGAATCGATGTTGGACATCGACTCCGTGAAATGGCAATGTGCCATGAAATCCGAGATAGACTCAATGCATGAGAATCAAGTTTGGGACTTGGTTCCGCTTCCCGAAGGAATTGTTCATATTGGTTGTAAATGGGTTTACAAGAGGAAGCGCGGGCCTGACGGTAAGGTTGAAACTTAAAAGTCCCGACTGGTAGCAAAAGGTTACATGCAGCGACCTGGCGTCGACTATGATGAAACTTTTTCACCAGCAGCAATGCTTAAGTCTATTCGGATTTTGCTTTCTATAGTTGCGTATCATGACTACGAGATTTGGAAAATGGATGTCAAAACGGCTTTTCTAAATGGATTTCTTGATGAAGAAATCTATATGGAACAGCCGGAAGGTTTTGCGTCCAGCGAAAACTCGGGCATGGTATGTAAGCTTAAGAAGTCCATTTATGGAATTAAACAAGCTTCACGAAGTTGGAATCTTGAATCGACGAGATTATTAGATCGTCTGGTTTTCTCAAGAATTCAGAAGAATCATGTGTGTATCAGAAGGTCAGTGGGAGCATGGTCGTATTTTTAGTCCTATATGTTGATGACATCCTAATCATTGGGAAAGATTTAGATATGTTACAAAGTGTAAAAGCGTACCTCTGTAAGAATTTCTCCATGAAGGACCTGGGAGAAGCTTCCTATGTTTTAGGGATAAAACTCTATATAGATCGACAAATGAGGCTGATTGGGTTATCCAATCAACGTACATAGATAAGATCTTAGAACGGTTTAATTTTGGTAACTGTAAGACAGCAAACATATCATTCAGACATGGGATTCATCTTTCTAAGAAGATGAGTCCACAAACAGAAGATGATAAGGTTAGAATGTCTAACCAACCTTATCCTTCGTGTTTGGGTAGCATAATGTATGCCATGTTATTTACGAGGCCTGATATCAGTTTCGCTGTTAGCGTAACTAGTAGATATCAGTCCAATCCAGGTAATGACCATTGGATGGCCATTAAACATATCATCAAGTATCTTAAAGGTACTAAGGATAAGTTAATAATTTATGGAGGAAACGAACTGCAAGTTAACGGCTATACGGATTCTGATTTCCAATCGGATCCCGGTGATAGAAAGTCTACATCTGGATTCGTATTTACCCTTAACGGAGGTGCAGTTTGTTGGAAGAGTTCCAAACAGGGATCGACAGCAGATTCCACCACTGAGGCGGAATATATTGCAGCTTCTGAAGCTTCAAAAGAGGCTGTGTGGATAAAGAACTTTATCCCATAATTGGGAGTTGTCCCAAGTATCGAGAATGCGATTCCGTTATATTGTGATAATATTGGAGCCATTGCGCAAGCAAAGGAACCGATGGCGCATCAGAAGTCGAAGCATGTGGAACGCAAGTACCACATCATTCGAGAGATTGTGTCGCGATGAGATATGTCGTGTGCAAGGTACTGAGTGAAGATAATTTAGCAGACCCGCTGACGAAGGCCATACCTCCGAAGTTGTTTAATAAACACGTGGAGTCGATGGGTATTAGATACAATCATTATTGGCACTAGAGCAAGTGGGAGATTTTGTTGGGGTGGTGCTCAGAGCGCCAATTCCCGGTTGTATTTCTTTTATGAATACTTCTAAAACATTATTATTATGAATAATATATGCAGTTTCTATAATATAATGTATCTTTTAATATGGTAAAGACGTAATGACCTTAGAATGACTAGTCATGGTACAGTTGCAAAAGGGTCGCAACTGACATTGAGTTGTATCATGACGTTGTCATTCTCAGACAGTTCCTGGTCAAGGTTACACTACTTGGTCAGTAAAGTAATCCGTTGAGACCGGTACTTGTCGTATACTGGAATATTGATTCCAATGGTTTCTCAATGAACAATAAGTCTTGGAGACTAGTATAGACGTGTAGGTGTTTATAGCGGATAAACACTGAACGACTCACCGAAGCTTCTTAATGGATGGTACACCAACGTCAATAAGAATCTTCTCGGGTTGAGTAGCACTTGTGATTCTTAGACTTGAGATGCCATTGTGGGCACATGAGACATCTTTTACACTTAGATGGCAGTCACGTCACCGATCTATTTAGATCAGACCTCCGCATGTTCGTTGGGTGTAAATAGATCCTCAGGGTGTCCTATGTGTGTCAAGATAGGATCTGTCAGTTCTGTGTATCAGAGCATAGGTAGTCCACATGATTAGCAATCAGATAAAACCATGGGCCCGTGGTACAGTTTAGAAACTAGTTCTAAACATTCTTTTTGAGATTGCAAATAGAATAGTCGACTGGATAATCCCCATAGAGATTTGACGTTTACATCTATATCTCTGGGATATATCCGGATACTTGTGACGGAGGAATTAAACATTTGACATGACCTCGACCTGTATGATTCAGCGAGTTTATCTGTGATCGTCATAATTTACGGGTGGATAAATTATGGACACGAAATTGGATTTCGTGACGGATATACCTGAATCTAGAGAGTCTCAATAATGAAACATACTCGTAGAGCACTAGAGCAACATTTATAAATAATATTGATTATTTATAAATTCGTTTAAAGGTTAAACGCAAGATACATGCTAAAGGGACCTGATAGTCATTTGTTTAATTATTATGTATTTACATTTAATACTTGATTAATTTAAATACACATTAATTAATAGTCAAATTGAGATATTTGACTAATATCCTAAATGAATATAATTTATGTTTTTGATATTAATGTAAAAATTTATACATATATTTAATATACTTGTATTTAATTAATTATTTAATTATTTAATTGTTAAATGATTAAATTAATTAAAATATAAATATCTTGACATTTGGATATTTGATTAAAATGACTTAGTTGCCTTTGTTGACTTAATTAAAATATCTATAAAGAGTTTATTAGATATTTATATCAAGTTGATCAAATTTATATCAAATGAAATTGAAATTAAAATTGTTGTATATGTTTGTTGATTTTCGGCCAAGGACTTTTGGTCAACAAGTATATATTGTTTTCTTTTTCATTTGGTAAATAACCTAATACACTTTCTAACCTAAACTCCATTAAAAGAAAACAAAAGAAGCTAGAGAGGAAGAAAGGAAAAACAAAGGAAAAAGCTTGGATATAGTAAGTTTTCTTAACTTGTTATTAGAGAGGAAATTGTTCCTTATGTTCTATGATACTTCTTGTGATGTTATCATGTTGTTCTTTTCTTTATTCTTTGTGTTTTGATGAATGGAAGTTTGGTGAAAGTGTTGAGCATGTATAATGGTGGAAGCTTGTGACTAGTGTAGTTATAAGTATTCTTTTAAGGTTTTGGAAACTTTGTTGCTAATCTAGAGTTGTTGACCCACTCTTAGATGACCTAGATTTGATCTAGAGTTGTTTCATTGTGTTGAGACTTGGGTGGATGGAAGAATGATGATTGAAGTAGTATTGATTTAACCAATTTGGTCTAATTTGTCCAATTTGAAGAAATTGAAAATTAGGGTTTAAGACCTTGTCCAAATTTGGGGCTTTTCATTTATGTTGTGTATAAGGATGTGTATATGATGCATATAAGTTTATGTTGATTGGATTACATCTTGATGTGTTTTGAAGCATGAAATCAGAGAATGCACAAAACCCCCATAATGGAGGCTCTCGGCCAAAATAAGAATTTTTGGGTTTTTGGTTGCTTTTGGTGTTTTGATGTTTTGAACATGTTTAATTCATCTTAGTAATGATTTAGAATCATTCAAAATTGATTTGATCAATTTCGGACTAAAATGAACAAAATACCAAGCGTAAGGGCAATTCGGTAAATTCACTTAAATATGATTTATTGAATTTTTATTTCATAATTTGATTATTGGATAATTAAATAAATATGTTTATTTAATTAATCCGAGAAAAAGTTTTGAAATCGGAAAATTTGATTTTCCACCGTTTCCGTTGCGTTACCGGATTTAGCCCCTAAAACCCCTAGAGTCTGAAATGGATTCCATTTATACAACCGAGTTTGGACACTGGTTGATGTACCGGAAGGCATTGTGCCTATTGGTACTATATGAGTCTTCAAGGAAGACATACATGGATGGCAACATACCAACGTACCAAGCTAGGCTTGTAACGAAAAATGTATCGTTATCAACATTGTGTCGATTACGACGAAACCTTTTACTCGTTGCCATGGTTAAATCCATTTGGATAATGCTTGCTAATGCTGCATGTTTCATTTATGAAATGTGGCAGCTGAACGTCAAAATCATTTTCCTAAACGGAAACCTTTTGGGAGGATGTTTACAACATTCTGACGATTTTGTCGTACCAAAACGAGCAAACAAGGTTTGCAAGTTAATTCGATCCATTTATGGATGAAGCAAGCATTGCGTTCTTGGAATTATCGTTTTGATGTAATCATAATGGTATATGATTTAATTCAAAACGAAAATGATTCTTGTGTATATAATGAGGTTAGTGGGAGGGCACTGAAAGTGATTGTCCTATAAAATAATGATAATATATCATTTCTTGGAAATGACATTCCCATATTACAATCGGTGAAAGCTTGGCTTTCATGAAAAATTCTCCGTAGAATTCTTGTGAGAGACAACCTTTATTCTAGGAATAAAGATCTACTGGGATAGATCTAAAGGTTGTTGACACTCTCCGAGAACTCGTACATTGAAATAAATGTATGCGACCTGGTGTCTCATATGCTTTGAGCATATGGAGTCACAATCAGGCCAATCCAAGTGATAGTCACTGGATTGATGTTAAGAACATCCTTACGTATCTTACATGATCTAAGGATGCTTTCTTAAGCTATGGAGAATGAGAACTTGAAGTGATTGGGTTCACTGTTGCAAGTTTCCTAACCGATAAAAATGACTATAAGTCGTAATAACGGTACTATATAGTTTGAATAACGGAACAGTGAGCTGGAAATCTTCCAAGCAAGATACTGTTGCCGAATAAACAACAAAAGCAGAATATTGATGCAGTTGAGGCAGCAATAGAAGCCATTTGGATCTTAATAATCATAATTGGATTAGGAGGAGTTCTGTTAGCAGCTGAGCTAGGCTACAGCACAGGCTAAAGAATTAATGGTATCATCAACGATCCAAGTATATACTTCAACTATTCATCTGATTCGTTCGGATCATACATCGTGGCGATGTGATGATCGAATAAATCGCATCAGATGATAACTTTGCAAATCCGCTGACGAAAGCAGTTTCTCAGCAGAAGTTTGAGCGAACCGTACATAGTTCAAGTGTAAGACACTTGAGTGATTGGCTATAGGCCAAGTGGGAGATTGTTGGACAATTATGACCCATAGCATCACTATTTGTACAGAACATGGTGTTGTTGTACAAATTAACTATGTGACAAAGGAAATTACTCTTTTATCATTTATAATTAGATTACCAGGATATATAAATGATAAAAGTCCATATGATTAGTTCCGGATTGAGATGATATGAGACAGTATCAATCCACGAAGGTTTAATCATTAAAACATCCATAGTCGGAGTATTATCGAGATTGGACATCGATAATGCGGAATAGACTAGTATTGCACTTGTGCGCGTTGTGGGAGCATAACGGCATAGTTCTCATATATTTGGGTATTGGATACTCATGCAAGTGTAATAGGAGGTTGTGTTTACCGATGGTACGGAAACAGCTTCGCTATGGATAGACCCATCGGAATTCCATTGGTAGTATGATTGTGTGTCTATAGAAGTCCGAATCAGGGTAGGTGTATTTGGTCTTAACCTGAGACTTGCACCGCTAATACTTGCGACAATCAATATACTTTGGTTTTGGTTTTCCAGGGCTTTAACCGGTTCTGTGTATGCCTCTTCTGGGTATATTGAGAATCGTAGTGTATTGGGTGTGATGTCAAGATGGAAGTATCACTCCAGTCATAGTGGAGATGATGATCACGTAGGATACGGAACTTGTGCTGTTATATGCTGCAGCTATCGAGATATTATGACTAGGTCATGTTTATCCGATTATAGAGACTAGTTACCAGAGATCTGATATGTGCTTCCTACGGGGCAGACACAATTCCAACCCCAGAGCTAGCACGTGACATCCGATACTGGATCGCAATACGCAATACTATGTATACTACGCCTGATATAGATTACATATTCCTTTAAGAATATTTCTGGAGAATTGGGTAGGCACGGTGCTTTGCTAGAAGCCAACCATGTCTTGTAAATCGGTAAAAACGTAGTACTAGGTACGTACGTATTCGGATAGTCCGACGACCAGATTTACTGCCAACATATATGGGGATCTCATGGGTCGTTTCCCGAAGATTCACCGATGACGTATGACTCGCACATTATTAATCTGGGATTAATTAATAGAGAGAGAAAATTAATCTTGGATTAATTACTGAGATATTTTATCTGGGATAAAATATTATTTAAAGAGAGAGAACGATTAATTTGGAATTAATCGATAAATTAATATATTCGATATATTAAACGAAATTAGATTTCGACCCGAAATTAAAATTAGATTTTAATTCGGGCAAACGAGTTAATTTAGAATTAATTCGCTAGCGACGTGAATAGTAATTTTGCTAGGCGTAATTATTTAATTAAATTTGATTTAATTAAATCGCAACGGAAAATTTGTTAATTCGGAATTAGCGAACCCGAGCTCGGGAGTGTTTGCGGGCCCACTCGCATTTCGAATCAAGTGCGGCCCACAAGTCACATCATGCGTCACATCACCTGTCACTTTAGTGATGGATGTCAAGTCACCTTTTAGTGATTGACAACCAATCACTATTCATGAGTGATGTGAGTGGTTAAAGGCTTTAATGCTTGTACCATTTTTGGAAAGTGGAATTGGTATTTGATTTTTTGAAAATCAAAAAAAAAAAACACAACACACTTGACAACTTAATCTCTTTCTCCTCTCCAAACTCTCGGCCTAGGGCTATTTTTCTCTCTTTTTGGTTCTCCTTTGCCGAGAACTACAAGGAAGAATAAGGAAGATTTTTGGCAAATTTTTCCAATGCTAGCACATGAAGAGTCATTCAAATGTGATAGGGAAACAAACATTTGAGCATGGAATCCACACACAAAGCTTGGAGCTTGGAGATCATTTCCATGGAGGCTTGGCCGAATACACAAAGAGCAAAAGCTTGAAGAAATTTTTTATGTTCGACGCATCGCAAATCCGTTCATTGTAAGTATGATTCTGCCATACTTCTTTATTGTATTCACATATTTTCATTGCTTAAATTGATCTTGGGACTATAGTAGAAACCCAACAGCACAGTGGTTCTGAAGATGACATCCGGAAAGGAGCTAACATTGAAGAATGTACTGCATGTTCCAGATATTCGGAAGAACTTGTTCTCGGGCTCTCTCCTTAGTAGGCTGGTTTTAAGCTTATATTTGTTTCTGATAAGTTTGTAATGACTAAGAATGATATGTATGTAGGAAAATGATACATAACTGAGGGCCTTTTCAAGCTAAATGTAATAACTGTCAATCTTGCTATTAATAAAGCTAGTACTTCTGCTTATATTATTGAGTCACAAAATGCATGGCATGGGAGGTTAGGACATGTTAATTATGATACCATACGTAAATTAATTAACATGGACCTTATACCTAAATTTGCAATTGATAGCCAATATAAGTGTGAGGCATGCGTTGAAGTAAAAATGCATAGAACTTCATTTCATTCTATAGAACGCAGTTCTGAACCTTTAGAACTTGTACACACTGACGTGTGTGACATGAATATTATGCAAACAAGAGGCGGTAAAAAGTACTTTATCACTTTTATTGATGATAGCACAAGATTATTTTATGTGTATTTGCTGAGAAGCAAAGCTGAAGCTATTGAGAGCTTCATATACTATAAGAACGAAGTTGAAAATCAACTTGGCAAGAAAATCAAAAGAATCAGGAGTGATAGAGGTGGTGAATATGTTTCACCATTCGGTGAATATTGTTCTGTGCATGGAATTATTCACGAAACCACTGCTCCTTATTCTCCTCAACAAAATGGGATTGCTGAGCGCAAAAACGAACGTTGAAGGAAATGATGAACGCCATATTGACAAGTTTTGGTTTACCCCAAAACTTGTGGGAGAAGCATTGCTTTCCGCGAACTACGTTCTAAACAAGCTTCCTCACAGAAGATTGGACAAGACACCATATGAGTTGTGGAAAGGTTTCGTACCTTCCTACAAATACCTAAAAGTGTGGGGGTGTCTTGCCAAAGTAATGGTTCCTAAACCTAAGAATGTTAGAATAGGACCCAAAACTGTTGATTGTATATTCATTGGATATGCTCGCAATAGTAGTGTGTATCGATTCTTGGTACACAAGTCTGAGATTCCTGACATTAATCCGAATATGATAATTGAGTCAAGGAATGCGACATTTTTTGAAGAGACGTTTCCTTGTAAGGAAAGACAAAGAACAGAGTCTCTCAAAAGAACAGTTGATACTGTCAAGGACAGTGATCAGGTTGACCAAGAATCAGATCAATGTGTAAATTTGAGACAATCGAGCCTAGACGTAGCAAAAGAGCTAGAACGTCTAAGTCGTTTGGTCCCGATTTTCTGACATACTTGTTAGAAAATGAGCCTCAAGCTATAAATAAGCTATGTCTTCTCCGGAGGCACCTCTGTGGAAAGAGGCTATTAACAGTGAGATTGATTCAATCCTACAGAACCATACTTAGGAGTTGTTGATCTTCCTCCAGGTTGTAAGCCGCTGGGCTACAAATGGATATTCAAACGGAAGATGAAAAAAGATGGATCAATAGATAAGTACAAGGCAAGACTTGTCATAAAAGGTTATAGACAAAAGAAAGGCCTTGATTACTTTGACACATATTCACCAGTGACTCGTATCACATCGATAAGAATGCTCATAGCCATAGCAGCTATATTTGGTCTTGAAATACATCAAATGGATGTAAAGACGGCATTCTTGAATGGTGAATTGGATGAAGAGATTTACATGGAACAACCAGAAGGGTTTAATATTTCTGGACAAGAACAGAAGGTATGCAAACTTGTAAAATCCTTGTACGGATTAAAACAAGCACCTAAACAATGGCATGAGAAATCTGACAAAGAAATGTTGTCAAGTGGGTTCAAAACCAATGTGTGTGATAAGTGTGTGTACACCAAATCAACTCAAAAAGGATATGTCATTGTGTGTCTCTATGTAGACGATATGCTGATAATTGGTAGTAATCATGAAATGATTCAGTCTACCAAAAACATGTTATCCAATAGATTTGATATGAAAGATTTGGGAGTAGATGATGTGATCCTAGGAATTAAGATTTATATGACATCAGATGGATATATATATTATCTCAGACTCATTATATTGAGAAGATATTTGATAAATATATCAAAGGGGATCTAAATGTGGCTAGAACCCTTGTGGACCTAACTCTTCATCTATCAAAGAATATTGGCTCAAGCGTATCGCAATTGGAGTATTCGAGAATCATCGGAAGTCTGATGTATCTCACGAATTGCACACGACCTGATATCGCTCAAGCTGTGAACAAGCTTAGCAGATATACAAGTAATCCATGACATAACCACTGGAGAGCCATAGTAAGATTTTTGAGGTATTTGAGAGAAACTTCAAAATATGGGCTATATTACGAGAGATATCCTGATGTACTAGAGGGATACAGCGATGCTAACTGGATATCTGATACGGTGGATTCTAAATCTACGAGTGGATTTATTTTCACACTTGGTAATGCAGCCGTGTCATGGAAATCACCGAGGCAAACATGTATTGCCCGGTCTACTATGGAATCAGAGTTCATAGCGTTAGACAAAACAGCGGAAGAAGCAGAATGGCTTAGAAACTTCCTGGATGACATTCCTAGTTGGCCCAAACCGGTGCCAGCGATTAGCATACATTGTGATAGCCAATCAGCTATTAGGAGAGCCCAAATACAATGTATAATGGTAAGTCTCGACATATACGTCGGAGACATAATACCATGCGTCAACTGCTCTCAAGTGGCATAATAACGATCGATTATGCTAAGTCGAAGGAAAACCTAACGGATCCACAAACTAAAGGTTTACCTCGAGAGCAAGTTGAGAAGTCATCGAGGGGAATGGGCTTGAAGCCTATAAATTAAGAATTGTCACTGTGGAAACCCAACCTAACTGATTGGAGATCCCAAAATCTAGGTTCAAAAGGGACAACTGAAACTTTGTGCAATTCAAAAAGAGCACTGAGGAGTTTTGTACTCTTTCCCATTCCGATAATGACGCTGAGTGCTGTCTGTCATTGGTTAGGATAAGCTAAGGATTTTAATGATCACTATATTATGAGATGAGTCCTAATGGAGGTAAAGACATATTACCTCTTGATAATAGATCACCTATTTCAAGTAAGAAGTAAGGTTGCTTCCATGAGAACTTTTAAATGCGGGTTACCCTAAAGTACTTGATGAATCTAGGACCGTTGATTAGGGCCGAAATGAACACAACCGTAGAACGGGAAAATGGTCGAATTAAAGCTGTGTGTTGGCAATTGTCTTGGTTTACACCAACGGCATAACAGTTCAAGAGTATGGGTCACTGGTTTGCCTAGTAAATCCGATTGTCATTCACTAGGAAAGGTTCAAGGCGAAAGCTACCTATTTCGATGCAGCTTTAGTTCATGGTAACTCTCTCAAGTGTCTACATGAATATTTAAAGAATTGTGGGGGATTATTGGAAATTCTTCTAATATTCATTCAAAGATGTATATGTCTTTTGAATGCAATGGGTGCATGAGAGGGGTACAACCCTTTGGAGGGTTGCACCCCACCCCAAGGCACCAGTCCATTTAATAGGGACAACAACATCCGAATTAGAAGTAATATTCCTTTTGTTTTAGAGAGAGTTCCACCAATTTCCAAGTTCAAATACTTGTTAAGGAGTGCTCCTTGAACAAGAAGCAACCAAGTTATCCTGGGAGAACATTGGCCAATTCGAATCCGTGAAGCACCAGAGACAGAGGCTAATAAGTTCTTAAGGACAGAAAATCATCTCGACTTGGACATTATTTATCAGGTTTTTCTGGTTCTCAAGGTTTTAGGGTTTTGCATGTAATGTAGATCTAGTTTTCTAGTTTTGTCCTTTGATTTATTTGAACCATGTTGATTTATTGTTTAATGACACTAATTTGAACCACAACTGGAATCTTCCACGATTTTTTTTCTAAGAACACCAAATCTATTTGATATATATTAGATTTCACAAGTACCTCCACCATCTATCTTTTAATGAATTCTTGAGAATAAATCAAATCTCTGGATAATAGATTTTACAATGACTTCTGATATTTAAAACTTTTTTTTTTTCTGAGAACACCAAATCTCTTAGATATATATTAGATTTCACAATTACCTCCACCATCCATCTTTTAATGAAATTCTTGAGGATAAATCAAATCTCTTGGATAATAAATTTTACAATGACTTCTGATATTTAAAATTGTTTTTAATAATTACCTTTGATCGTTAACCATCCAAAAAATTTATATGTCGTTTACCTATATTTCATTTTATGTAACGAGATCTTTATTTAGGGAAAATGATCCCGACTTTCTAATTTTCATAATTATTTATTAGGTCCATAATTTTTTATAATTACCCATCATGTCCCTATTATTGTTTTTAAGAGATCATTGTTACATTATATATTATTACTATTAGAATAATAATATAGATGGCTTCATTTAATCATGGATTATGATTCGGGACGAATAAAATATCTCGAATCTCAATCGATTTTTTGAATTGGAACATAAAATTATCCTGAATTGTAACTAAAATTTTTATACATGTCGATATTTCAGCCTGAATTTTGTACCATTTAATACGGGATCTTGAATCCCGGTTGAATTTTAAGTTTTTCTACCAAACCTAAACAACAAGACCTAATGAGTATGAAAAAATTAAATATATATATATATATATAATGGCTATTATTAAAATTAGGGACCTAAGGTTAGACATGCAGACGATTGTGGTTTCAAAATGTAACTGAATTACAACTGAACCGTTGACCAATCATTGATCAATCGAACCGTTGACCAACCAGACCGCAAACCACAACCGAATCGGATGGGTCCAGTTCAGTTGTGGTTGATGCATTTTCCAAACTCCGGTTCAACCGTAACAAATCCGGTTCAACAGTAAAAAATCATGTTGCCGTAAAAATATTCGATTGAACATGATTTTTTTAATTATATATAATATTTTTTAAAAAATTAAATAAAAATATTGTTCAACCATAACCGTGCGGTTCGGTTTGATTACGGTAAAGGTTTACTGTTTTGATTTTGACTGAACCGTGTGCAAACCTACTTAGGATATTATCCCTTTTATTTATAAAATAATAAATATAAATAAATTATTAAACGGACATTTCTTAGAGGATATTTTTGTGAAATTCCTATTTCAAACCGTTATACATTTTGCAGAAAAATTAGAATATATAATTACAAATATGAATGTCAACAGAATGTCAAAAAAAAAAAAAAAATCCCCTAGAGTTATTGCTATTAAATTCCTCAGCTGCTTTAATAACATTGCCGTCTCCAAACAGTACACATTCCATCTTGACCTCAAAACCAAATTAGACTTTTCCACTTTTCCCCTCTGTCGGCATCACCATGGGTAACGTTTGCTCGCCCTCATTCTCATGTGATGACACTATTTCTCAATGCATAGATTGCACTGCAACGAAAGCAGGGTATATTTGTCATCTCCAAGACAACACTGATGCCTTGCAGAGAGAAATGAACATGTTAATCGATGTTAGAAATGATGTAAATTTAAAGATTTTCGTTGCCGAACAACAAAAAATGAAACGGCTGGAACAAGTGCAGGGTGGCTTTCAAGAGTGGATGATGTGGAGACTCGAGTTAATAAACTGATTAGAGAAAGCCCTCAAGAATTTGATAGACTTTGTCTTGGAGGCTTCTGTTCCAAGAGCTGCAAGTCAAGCTACAAGTTCGGGAAAATGGTGTTCAGGACTTTGCAAGAAGTGCAGAGTTTAAAAAATGGAGGAGATTTCAAAGACGTGGCTCACCCTCAACCGGTACAAGAAAATCCAGTTGAAGAAAGACCTCTACCGCCGACAGTATTGGGCTTGGAATCAATGTTTGACAGAGTCTGGAGATGTATTACAGAAGATCAAGCTGGAATTATTGGCCTGTACGGCATGGGAGGGGTGGGTAAAACTACCCTTTTGACGCGAATCAACAATAAGTTCCATGACACACCAAACCAATTTGATTTTGTCATTTGGGTAGTAGTATCTAAAGACGTGCAGCTGGAAAAGATTCAAGAAAGTATTGCCAAAAGGGTTGGTTTGTTTAACGAGTCTTGGAAGAGTAAAAGCCTCCAAGAGAGAGCTCAGGAAATATTCAACATCTTGAGCAAGAAAAAGTTCGTGTTATTATTGGACGACATATGGGAGCTTGTTGATTTAGACCAGGTGGGTTTACCTTTTCCAAGCCGTACAAGTGCATCTAATAAGATAGTTTTCACAACTCGTGAGTTTGAGGTTTGCGGCCAAATGGAAGTTCACAGATCCTTCAAAGTGGACTGCTTGGGACAGGATGATGCTTGGAAATTGTTCGGGGAGAAAGTTGGAAGCGAAACTCTTGATAGTCATCCAGATATTCTTGAGCTAGCTGAAACTGTGGCAAAAGAATGTGGTGGTTTGCCACTTGCTCTAATTACTGTTGGTCGAGCCATGGCTTCCAGGAAGACACCTCGAGAGTGGGAACATGCAATTGAGGTGCTAAGGAGTTCAACTCTAAATTTACAGGTATGGAGAAAAGGGTATTTTCTCGTTTAAAGTTCAGTTATGATTTTTTGCCCAGCGATGTATCTAGATTTTGTCTCCTATATTGTACTTTATTTCCAGAGGATTGTAGAATTTCTATAGAGGACTTGATAGATTGTTGGATATGTGAGGGGTTTTTAGATGAATATGATGGAATTGGAGCACGAAATCAAGGATTCTTTGTTATTCGTACGCTTCTTCATGCATGTCTATTGGAAGAAGAAGAAGAAGATAATTTTGTGAAAATGCATGATGTTATCCGCGACATGGCTCTGTGGATTGCAACTACAATTGACAAGGAGAAGGAAAAGTTTTTGGTTCTTGCAGGTGCAGGATTAGTTGAAGCACCAGGGATTAGAATGTGGAAGGAGGTTACAAGAATGTCCCTTATGGATAATAAAATTCAGAAGATAGTACAGTCTCCTGAATGTCCGCGTCTCCAAACTTTGTTTCTTAATTCAAATGATTTAGATACAGTCAGTAATGATTTTTTAAATCCATGGCTTCTCTTAGAGTTTAAAGCTTTCAAATAATTTTCAAACTTCATTTCGCTGTGACCATTTACCGTCAGGGATTTCAAACTTGGTTTCACTGCAACAACTTGATCTATCAAATACTACTACAAGAAGATTACCAGTAGAGTTGAGGTATCTGGTTAATCTTAAATGTTTGAACTTGGAGCACACATTTCAACTGACTAGAATTCCGCCGCAAGTGATATCAAATCTAAAGATGTTGCGAGTATTAAGAATGTTTGAATGTGGTAAAAGCTTTGGACAAGAAGAAGATAGCATTTTGCTTGGAGGTTCTGACCGTTTGGTGGAGGAATTGCTTGGTTTGGTACATTTAAATGTGTTGACCATCACCTTGCAAAGTTTCAGAGCTTTTCAGAGATTGTTGAGTTCTGATGGCCATAGGTTACTGAGCATCAGTACTCCATCTCTATGCCTCAGAGACTCTCTCCATTCAAAGTCGCTCAGTGTTTTTTCTTTAGCAAATTTAAGGCATCTCCAAACACTTCATTTGGGTTATAATGATTTAGAAGATATAAAGATTGACTACACAGGGGAAGTGAAAAAGATACGAGAAATTCATGGCTTCCATGGTCTCCAAACAGTTGATATAAGCAGCTCCAAATTGAGGCACGTCACATGGCTTATTCTTGCTCCAAACCTCAAACATCTGCGGATGAATGACTGCGACAATTTGGAAGAAATAATCAGCGCTGGAAAATTCAGTAAAGCTCCAGCAGAGGTGTTGGAAAGTGTAATCCCATTTGCAAGACTTGAATATCTTGTCCTGGAAGGATTAAAAAATCTGAAGAGCATCCACTCGAAGGCCTTACCCTTCTCCCATCTGAAAGAAATGAGTGTCCGAGAATGTCCGGAGCTTAGGAAGCTTTCGCTTGATTGCAACAGCAACAGTGGATTGGAACGTAAAATAGTTATCAAGGGACATGAACGTTGGTGGAATGAGCTGCAATGGGATGATGAAGCCTTTCGAAATGCTTTTCTTCCCTGTTTCAAACCTATTTAAGCTGTCTAGTAGATGCTTCTCCTTTGCTTGCTGGTGTTTGTTTTGATTCGGATTTAAACTTGTTTATATTGTAATGTCGTCAGTTTCGATTAATGAATTATTTTCTAGTGGGTGCTCCTCCTTGAAAGATATGATACTGAAGGATTTGGTTTTATTTAACTGCTCATCGTCATTATAAGAAATGCTAAAACGCATGCATTTCTAATTCGATAATGAATGTACATTTAGACAAGCACAACTTTCCCAAAAAATAAGGATAAAAACACAAGTGAAAAAGCTCTATAAACCCTGGAGAATTAGGGTTAGGGTAACATCAAAAATACCCGGTAGGAGAGACGCCATTCTCGGGTTAAATTGCATGAATATATTTTGAAGTGGGGATTGGGGGAAGAAGGAAAGGAAAAGCCCCAACGACAGATACAATTCCTATTTATAAGTTAAAATTGTAAGCTACTGGTACCGGAAATAAGAGTCTGCTTATAAACGGTGTTATAGCTGCAAGTAATGCCTTTGGGCACTCCTCGTGTGGAAGATGGCCACATCCCGATATAGCAACCAGCCTCTGCATATGGCGATAACAACAAAAAAACAACATTAGATTAAATGGTAAGAAATAGGGAATGTTATATTCAAGGAAAAACCTAAGGAATACGGTTCGATTCACTTCAAATATAATCCATTGGTCAATATAACATCACACGCAGCAGCCTGTTGCCTGAGCTTTTTGACTTTTTTCATTCTCAGGCAACCCTGATGATGTTCAGCACGGCAATGGAAAGCAATACAAAAATAACCAAGACAATAATTTTTTATGATGTAATTAATATGAAGAGAAGAGAAGAGAGACACTCACAGAATTTACAAATTTTGAAGCCATAGCTTGGGAAGATTTAAGGGACACCAGAGCATCTTCAGCACCAGCTATAACCAACACTGGCAAGTCTTCAACTGCTTTAAGCAATGCTGCCTCAAATTGTGGCGGAAGGATTGTCTCATGCGACAATCTGCCTATCTCGTGGAGTGCTTCATCCCAACCTTCCATACATAGTGGGGCCTGATTGAATTTTAGCATATGAAATGTTCAACAAGTTATTACAAACACTCCAGGAAAATTAAAAGTACTACTCTTGACCAAGAAAATTATCTTTCAAATTTATTTTCATCGAACTTCTGAAAAGGTCTGAAAGAGAAGAAATGCACTAATCTCAAGTTCTTTTAATCATTTTAAAATAAGAAGGTTTACACAATCTATCAATAGCTTGTATATCAGTCTGATAACATCAATTGAGATGAGAGCTTCGATATAACTTCCATGTCAAATATTTTATTTTCATTTTGTAACATGCTTTCCCCTTAAAAGTGACAAAAATTGAACCAATATATCCATAACCATATCTTCATGGCTTAATTAACTAGCCAAAGTCTCAGAGATCTACTCTACAAATTATACCAGATTACCAGTTAGCAACATGAAAAACTTCTCTATCTAGTTCTGTCCGAGACAAGTGTGTATTAAACAGTGGTAGGACAGTGATCATTTATTTTATATCATGTAGTAAATAACTAACTGGTTATGCCTATTTAACTTTGCTACAAAGTTTCGGTAGGGCATTGCATGTCAACGGAGTTGTGATCAATGGTATGCAGAGGTAAAGGCAATGGACTATGGGCAGGAAGCATGTAGGAACCACCCTCGCCAAAATGAGCAACAGGATCTTGAAGAGCTTCTATAGGGTGAAGATAAGGTTCTAATAACATCCAAACATATGAATAGGCAGTAGTTACTATCCAAAAACACACAAGAGTCCTAAACCATACCTTATAGAGGCTTAAAACCTCTGTTGTTAACTTGGTAGCATCATACCACGCACGCCTATTCACAACTTGAGTGATTTCTGTTCGCAATAGAGGACGAACCAAATGCTTCTTCCCAAGTGCAGTACGCATGAGTATCCTTGCAAAGCTAGGAACCACTTCTCTTGACAAGCTGGCATTTAGCAAGACCACCCCTTTGATTGCAACCTAAATTATGCACACAAATGAAAGAAACTATGATGCCTGGGGCCATTTAAAAAAATTTAAAAAAAAACAAAACAAAAAACAAAAATAGAAAGAATGAAATATATTTATGTAGGATGTTCCAAATTAGAAGTATTTATAAAAAAAAATGATAGTCCGGCACACGAGGCTTCCCATAGTGGGGAAGATCAATGTGTACGCATCCCCTACCCTTGCTTAGAAATACTATCATAATGTAATAGCTAATATAAAGGTCTTTCTTCACCAATTGATAAAGTCTTCTAAAGCATCAACATGGATGGAAAATCAATATGTTACCACAAATATGTATTTAAGAAAAACTTTTCCAACTGTTAAGTGATGCAAACCCTAAGATATCCTCTACGCAGCTCGAAATGCGTCAACTTAATTATTGTTATTAAACAGGCTCTTAGTCACACTCTTCTAAGGACCCATTGAGATGGGCTGCATAAATTCATTCGTCTACGATTGTCAGCAGTTGACAGAGGAAACAAAGGAAACTACTTACATTGAAAGAATCTGTTGACTGGACCTTTTGAGCAGCCTTCAAACATAGCAAACCTCCATCATCATGACCAACAAGCACCACCGAAGAAAACCCCATGTCAGAACAGAAAGATAGAAGCAGGTCGACCTGGGTCTCAAGCCTGTAAGGATTTGGCAATTCTTTTTCCTCCCAATCTTCCTGACGAGGCCTTGAAGTTAATCCCCAACCAGGCCGATCAAAAGCAGCAACTGTGCAACCAATTTGCCAAGCCAGCAACCCCATCACATGCCTCCATGAAAAGACACCTCCTCCAAACCCATGCACTAAAATAATACCAAACTGACAATTTCCCTCCACATCTTGCTCTATAGCTCCAGACTTCATTTCAATATCTGGAACAGTATCATCTAGGTTCAAAATGGGAATATCTTCAGAAAGAGTAGTAGTAGTTGCAGAGCCATCCAATAAAGGAGCATAGAGAGAAGAGCTGTGAAATTGAATGCTACAGCTCCTGGAAAGATGATGGTGTTGGGTCTTTGATAGTGCACTAAATGCTTGTCTATCGAGTTTTAACCTTCCCAAAGTTGTTTTTGGTGTGTTACAAGTTGAAGTGGGTAGAAAGGTGGTGGAGGATAAAGAGCGAGGGGGTGAGCCAGGCAAGCAGATTTTGTAATGGACGGTAAGCCCTTTGCATGTGAGAAATAGGCTGTCAATGTCGGCAAGTAATCTGACTGAAAGCTCCCCTACATCACGAGCCATTCCTATTGGCTTTCGCCTCACTTCGCTGTCACTTTTTGGTGTTTTCCCGGCAGAGGGAGTCGGAGATCGTGGAACTTTCTGGAAGCCGGAGAAAACATTTTTGCATGAAAGAACCTGAAATATAATACAGAGTAATAAGGACAAAAAATAATTGATTTTTGAGTATCCAAGTATATTATACAGGCAATCAACAACTATAATATAATCCAATAGGTGGTAGTTATACACAGTATTCACTGAGGAAGCAAATACAGCAGCAAAAGTAAGGCCCCATAAAAGTATAAATGTACACCATTAATAATAACACTCCTATTTGCTTTCTACTACTTCAAATTTACACCTATCCCACAGAAGTTCACTTTCCTCAAATTAGACATAATAATAAAGAAAATGATTAAAACTACAGAAATTTTACCGCTTCTGGGTCAATACGGTGTAAAAGGAGTTTCCTCCGAGCTCTGCAACTAGTTCTATAAGCTACCACAGTATGACCAAGGGCAAAAACTACTGACGAGAGAAACAAGACAGGCATTCCCCATGACCTCTTCAAGTGAATCCTTTGTCTTGAGAGAGATGTCGAAGCCTCAGTATCAAGTTGAGAATTTACAGTAAAAACACAAGCCTTAACTGAAAGAAGAAGAATCGAAACAAAAGAACACAGTGTAACAGTTCCAAGGTAAGGACCATGCGATTGCGCCGGCGCATCACACATTGAATATACACCTGAGACCACAAAACAACCCATAATCACATAAATGAACTGTAAACAATCAATTGTCAGCTTCCCCACCAATTAACAAATTACATAAATTTCTCAGAGGATTTTGTAATTGGATACAAGATCAACTACCATGGATAGTACAGTACAAATTTGAAAATTGAAGTATCATCCAAGAAACAAACACATTTATCTGGAAAAGTAATAATAATACTTCAGATAAAAACTAAAAACATGTATAAATTTCGCTTTATCTAGTATTCATAACTTTTCAATTACTCAATTATCCAAAAAAATATATAAAATATTTCAATTTCTCAGAAATTAAAGGGGAAAAAATCCAACACACATTTCCTTCATTTTTCCACAACGCGCATTTAGCCAAAATAAAATTCGGAAAATTAAAAAAAAAAAAAATATATATATATATATAGTACATATACCTTCATGTAAGTTTTGTAAATTTTTCATTTTTCTCGGAAAAAGAACTTTATATCAATATTATTCTCTTTTACCCAACCAAATATAAAATTTATAAATTTTAAAAAAATTAAATAAATAAAACTGAAATTAGGAATATTGATGATGAAATGATCATACATGTAATGATAAGAGATCTGAAAATGGAAACGAGAGGAATATCCGTCAACGATCTCTTGAAATCGTATCTACGCAAATGTTCTTTGAATCCATAACACCTCACGCACGTGAAGCTCGAGATCAGAACACACGTCACCACCACGTCAGCGACCGCCACGAGAACCGGCAGCGACGACACCAACAGCGATGCTACCATTGCCACCATGAAGAATACCGTCCGTACAATACGGTGCGCTTTGTCCAAAACCAGCCACGCCCTCCCCATAATAATAATTTAAAAAAAAGACAAAAATAATATTAATTTCTTTATTTTGTTTACAAAAATAGAAATTTAACTCTCTCTTTCTCTCACGGTTCTATTCCGGACTCGAAACCCTAGCGATTTCGAAATTGAATGAGGATTTTTGCTCTCGCTGCGGCCGTCTATTAGCCATTTGACGGTGACATCTTTCACCGGAGAGGTTAGGGCAGAATCGTAATTTAGTAACGCCTGTCGCAGGCCATGGTAGTGTTTCAAGATGAAGGAAACAAAGAATCTTTACTGCTAACGTATAGAAATTTTTGAATTCTCTGTTTCTTTCTTCTCCTTCTGTTCCTTTCTTTTTCTCTCTGAGAGTCGTTTTTATCCTTCTGATTGAAATAATAACAATTGGATCCCTATTTTTTGTCAAAACTCAAAACTAAGTTATAATTTATAAGTTTGTTTTTGTTTTAGCGTCTCAGTAAGTCAAATTCCATAAAAAAAATCCATGAAGCACGAGTACAAAAATTATAAATTATACTGCATATATTTGTAACTTATAAAACTAAAAGGATTTAATTGTTATTACCCTGATGTTATTATAATAGATAAATCATGATTAATTAGCAATAATTTTTGGTTCTTTTTATCTGACAGCACTTGATTCCGGCCTGAAGCAGAAGTTGCATAACTGGCAGATTTTTGTTTGTGGACCAAATGGTCCCTGGTTTTTATTGGTTTGACGGGTTTACCCTTCAGAGAACATCTATTTTTGAATAGCCTATTTATTTGCACGACTTTACATCAA